>JASDQU010106826.1:14739-72759 GCA_032191745.1 Picea mariana | reverse complement strand
ATCTAAAGTTGAAAGTTAAAACTATTTCAATACACTGGGGTGGATATGGAAATTGGTAGTAAATTTCATATTTTTCCAAATAGTATAAAAAGTAGATCTTATGATCTATAAATAAACATTATTTTAACACATCAAAAGATAGATTCATTTGATTCTTGTTTTTGTTATTTTAATTTTAATGGCAAAAATAACCATGAGGATGGGATGTTATACTTTAAAGATAAATCATAACTTGGACAAATTAGGTTGAGTTGATAACTATACAATCCCATAGAAGTTAGCAATGTATTTATTGTTATATTAAGCAAGTTTAATATTAAAGGTATAATTTAAATGTTCTTCTATTGTTATATTTAACAAGTTTAATATTAAAGGTATAATTTAAATGTTATGATATTGTTATATTGAATAAGTTCAATCCCATAGAAGTTAGTAATGTATTTATTGTTATATTCAGAAAGTTTAATATTAAAGGTATAATTTAAATGTTCTTCTATTATTATATTTAACAAGTTTAATATTAAAGATATAATTTAAATGTTATGATATATTAAAAGTATAATTTAAATGTTATGATATTGTTATATTTAGTAAGTTTAATATTAAAGATATAATTTAAATGTTATGATATTGTTATATTTAGTAAGTTTAATATTAAAGATATAATTTAAATGTTATGATAGTGTTATATTTAGCAAGTTTAATATTAAAAGTATAATTTAAATGTTCTTTTATTAAAGGTATAATTTAAATATTATGCAATGGGATTGTTGGTTAAATTGTAATTTTATAGTGATTAAATCATGTTTTTGAATATATAAATAGATTCAGCTTCCTCAAATTTGCAATTCTAACTATTTTTCTAAATTTCTAGATTTTAGGATATCTTTTGTGTGATATTCACAATTTCTAATTTTTATAATGTATATGTTGAATTAAACATCACTTAAAACTTGTAGACTAAGCTAAATTAGTCTGGGATCATTAAAATGTTGAATTTTTTAGAGTGCACTCTATCCCAAATTAGGTTGGGATAATTCTCGATCAATGATGTTGTGTAAGATTTTGTATCATCAAGGTTAATAGTCATATTGTACAAGATGTTGTACCAATAAGCCTACAAATTGGAAATTACAAGGTTTATATACCCCAATGTTACTGTCAAGTTTACAATGGGAAAGCATGCTGATGGACTTCCTTAGAGGATCAATTGACACCTACTAGAGACATGATTACATGCTGGTAATAGTCACACTTCACTGAGATAGTGATCTTGGTGCCTTGTATGAACATCGCGTGCCCCCAATAAGTAGCAATTCTATTTTTGGCATATGTTTGGGTACATTTTGGCTTACCAAATGTAATAATATTTTTTAGGAATAAAATTATTTTATGTCACTTTCAAACATTATTGTGGGAAATGTTGGATAAGAACTTAGAAGGAGCATCACAATTCACCCCAAACAAATTAATAAACAAAAATTGTAAATTGTACCCTAGCACATGTACGACGATGTTATAATCAAGGACACCCAAGATATGCACTGGAAATTTTCATACAATTGTCATTATTAAAATTAATCCATTCACAAGTCAATAAATTAATCTCCATTTGTGGTGTCCCAATGTTACTTCTAATGTCTTCGAGCTTAACTAAGGAACATTACTATGTGGAATACATATAAATTCAAAAGAAAATATTGATAATTCATTTCCTGTAGTTTACCAACCACAATATATAAACATAATTAACTAGATTCGAATACCCATAATTAAATGTGTCTACATCATTCTAATGCACATGAATGTAGCTAAATAAATAATTTATAACAACACATAAAACCATTCTCATTCACAGAGTAAAACACACAGCCATAAGACTCATAAGAATACATAGATAATAGAGAAACAATTATCTTTAAAAGAAAGTTTGTCCAACCAGATGCTTGTGAAGGACATTCCACCAAACCATAGACTTGTTATTCCATATATTAACAACAAATCACCCTCGAGTTGGGGCTAGGAATCCACAAAAGAAGGGTGCCTCTCAGAGTCCACTCACAGCTCATAACCTCACAACCCATTGGTATTCTCTTATAGGTATCTCAAAATTCCTCCATCTCTCTTTCTCTTGACCTGCCCATCCCAAGGAATGTACCCCTTCATTTCTCTTAATCCATCGAGCATCTCATTCATTTATTAAGGTCTCTCTTTGGCATAGGGAACCAATATTTTTTCTGCTGGGAACTCAAGGGAGCTCACTGTCAGTAAAACTACTAGTAAAAACAACAAAAAATCATTTATTGTTATAGTGCAACTCACTCAGGAGTTCACTCTTCAGGCCTGACAACCCGTCTCTTTAGTCTTCAGCTCCAAAATGCTCCAAAAACCCTCTAGCATGATCATAAATCTCCCATCCTTTTTTCTCCAGGCCCAATGCTCCCCCCCTTTGCTCTCCCTTGTTGTTCATGAAAAAAATTGTCTGTGAAAAACTGCTTGTTACTACCCATACACATTTCCTCTCTTTTCCCAAGACAATTGACTGCTTACTCTACCCAATATTGCTTGTACCTTGAACTCATGCTCCCTAATAACTATGGAATGTGACTCTCACACCCACCCTCTTACACGAGTTTAATGATTGGGCTCTCATACACTCAAACATAAAATATAATTTTTCCCCAAATGATAATAAAATTCAGAAATAAGGGTTTGAATTGATGCCCATAATTAATTTCCCCCTTGGAACCCTCTTAGACACTCTCTAGGCATTCCCCCTTTTCTTGTGGATTAATCAACCCCCATCTCTGTTCATATCCCCAACAACTGGTATCACATTATATTTATTAAAATTTCGAAAATACATTTTTCATATTACATCTCTTGGCCATAGCCACATTCATATATATATTATGCATTAATTAAACTAGGGATTATAGTGGGAATGTTGCATCCCCCCTACCCTACAATTTTGCATCGTCCTTAGTTCACAACACCATGTCGAAATACATATACAAATTTACATCATAATATTCAGAAAATAAAAATTATGCAATCTCTTTACTCCCCAATAGTAGTTCCAACCATAATATTTCATTCTTATCAACTTGCTGACCTAAGGAATGTGCCCCCTTCACTACCCTCAGTTCGTCGGGCTGCACCATTCTTTTATCAGGTATCAACTATTGGAAATATTGATTGTCATTGATGTCAAATATAAGGGCAGTTTCCTCTGCTACTACCTCTATTGCCCTGACAGAGAAAATCGAGGGAACACACATTCTACAGTTGGAACACAAATCGTTCGGGCTTGGAATTAATCTCCCACACACAGACTCACATTATGCAACTGGAACAAGTATTGTTCATCTTGGAACTAATCGTCCACGTACAACCTCAGAATCGATCATGTGATAAAGACTTGTAATTCAATGTTGTTTGTAGGATTTAGGAATTTCAATCTATCCCACATTTATCGTGAGATCTGCTCTCAATGGATTTATGTTGCAAATGTGATATCACATAGTTTGAATATGAATGGAAGAGTTATGGAACCCTGCGCAAGGTGTTAACTTTTAGTTGTGGGGCCTAGTATACTTGAGATCAGAATACCACCAAATAAGTGAAAGTTTTGGCTTAAGGATAAAGTTTCTAGGGGCCAAATGGCATGGTGCCCCGGTGGTATAACAAACTGGAGTGAAAGTGTAGTGCTAAAGTTCCGAGGGCTCGGTTGGATGGTGTCCTAGTGGTCAAGACATAGAGCGTAAATGAGGTTCTTGGTGGGCCAATTGATTGGTGGCTTGGTGGTATACCGGACCAGAGTGAAAGCTTGAACGTGTAATGTTAAATTTTTCGGGGGCCTGGTGGCCTGGTTCCTCGTTGAGCCGGTCGTCCGGTGGCCTAATTCCCTAGTGGGATGATCATCTTGTTGCCCGGTGGTTAACCACAATGGAGTAAAGGTGTGAAAGTGAAAAAGGATGATACCCTAGTAGGTCGATGGTTTGGTGAAGAGATGTGAACCTCTTACACATAAAATCTGATTGTTCATCAAAACATCAACGACTAGCATTGGTTGGAATCATGATTGAAGTGTGTTCTTGAAGGGAGAATATCTAGTGGGATGGTGGCTAGTGCCACATCAATGCTACAATAGGAACCATGTCATCCAACACATGTGAAAGGGGTCCACATAGAGGCCACGTCATCTTCCATATTCACATGGTGGTCCTATGAAGTATATTGCATATCAGGTATTGGAAGATTGGAAGAGCATTGCAGCATTGAAGCCTCGGGGGTCTGGTGGTTAACCAGACAATAGTGAAGTTTTGAAGGAGTAGTGTTAAAGCTTTGGGGGCTTGGTGGGACGATGACCCAGTGATATTGGTGCTAGGTGGGTTGATGACCTGGTGATCCCAGTGGCCCATTATATTGGATCAGAGGATCATTGTAGAGTTAAAGACCCCCGGGGGGGGGCGATTACCAAGTAGCCCAGTTATATTGTTCATGTGGATGTGATTGCAGATCAACAATTGACAATTAATATTGGATCAATCCAATGGTTGTTGTGCAATAAAGGTTAAAGGATGAGAGACTGATGGTCTAGTGGCCTGATACCCTGGTGGCCTAGTGACATGATGGTCTCAGTGACGAGGCGATACACGTGGCACAATTTGATTGAGTCTAGTAAACTAGATCAATCAATGTTAACGATTAATCCTGGATTCATCCAACGACTAAGATTAAGTGTTTTGTATTTTATGGTTTTGGAGGCCAGTTAAATTAGATTGGATTCACTTTGGAAGTGTGTGTGCTCAAAGGAAGGAGACCAATGGCCTGGATAATCGGATATGCAGTAAATATGAAACAATGAAATTGACGGTCGCTATCTAATCCCCAACTCATCAGATGATTGCTAAGTGTTAAGATTTGAGTTGTGTCCAATGAGAAGATAGCGTGTGAAATAAGAGAAATTTGGGACCGGTTTCAATGGAGTTGTTTATTCATCTCGATTTAATGGAGAGTCAAGTGATCTAGAGCCAACTTGTGTGAGCATAATTTTTGGCATAAGGACAAAGGCTTGGCTGCATGGGCTTGGTGTATAAATAATGATGCCCGAATCCAATTTTTTGTGGTGAATGCATATGTGAAAGTGAGTAAGTGTGAGGGTGTTGAGGCTCAGATGTTTTTGAGTGACAAAGAATGAAATAAAGGGAAATGTGATCGCCTAAGGGTGGAAGGGAGGTGCGAGGAAAAACATAGAACATATGAAGTCTCGCTGAGAGAGAAAGATTGGAGAGAAGCGTTGTTTTTGTATTGTTGGCAGTCTAAGAAGAGTTTAATCTAGACAAACAAGTTGAGGAGATCAATGTATCTAGTAAGTTGGTGCCTACATCTTGTTTATTTGGTTATCAGTTGAGGGGATTGGTGTCTCCAAGAGGTTAGTGCCTAGAAATATTTAAACTGTAGGTTGGTTCCCACATTTGTTGATGAGTTGGTGCTTAGGTGAAGGGATTGGTATCTCTTTGAGGTTGGTTCCTGTAAACATTGTAACAAATTGGTGTCTGTGATTTTTTTTTTCCTGTGAATATATTTTAATATAAAATTTCTGTGGTTTTCTCCCATTGGGTTCCCATGTTAAATATTTGAGTAATGTGAATTGTATGTTTGTGTATGTTTCTTATTGTTGGTAAAGTAATAATTTGATAAGTGTAATATAGTAAGAAAAACAAATATTAATCTTATACTGATTCACCCCCCCTCACAACAATTGGTATCAGAGTGGGTTCCTTCAGGAATAGTCTAACCACTAGAAGATGAATCCTTGCAACACACATGGATAAATAAGACAATTTTTCTACAAAGAGAGCTCCATTATTTGATGGATCAAATTATGCCTACTGGAGCATAAGAATGAGAACTTACTTAATGTCTCTTGGGTTAGAAATTTGGAATGCAGTTAATAATGGTTACACAACTCCAACAACTCCACCTATAGATACAACTAGAAAAAGACTTAGTGTAAATAATGTTAAAGCCATGAATGCAATTCTATGTGGTCTGGAAAATTCAAAATTTGTTGAAGTCGTGCATTTTTTTTTCAACAAAAGAGATGTGGGACAAGTTACATAATATATATGAAGGGTATGACAAGGTCAAGAAGGAAAAATTACAAACCCATAGAGGAAAATTTGGGACCCTTAAGATAAATGAAGAAAAGAGTATTGCAACCTATTTTCTTCGTGTGGTTGAGATTGTCAACATTATCATAGGATTGGATGAATAGGTTAAAGAAACCATCATTGTGCAAAAAGTGCTTAGGTCACTTCCCTCAAGATTTTGTCCCAAGATATATTCTATTTAAGAAATAAAAGACTTAGACAATATGACAATGGATGAGTTACATGGAATCCTCACTGCATATGAAATGAGGATAGAAAATGATAACCAAAAAAATCCGTCAAGGAATAAAATAAGACAAATACATAATAATACAAAACAAGTGAGAGATCAGATAGTGATTATATGCAGAAGAAACCAACTTTGTCAGGAAGCTCAAGAGAGCATCAGGTAAATACAAACGTAAGATTCCATTTAAATTATTTAATTGTGGAGAAGTAGGACACTTTGTTGCTAAATGTCCTTATGAAAAAATAGAAAAAGTAATGAAAAAGAAGTTTCCATCTTAAAAAATTACAACAAGAGCAAGATTGAAAAGAGAAGAAAGTTCTACAAACAAAAGAAGAATCTGTATACCGATGATGAAAACATCTCTTCTGATTATAGTGATAGTGAAACAAAATATATTATCTTCATGGCCCTATAAACATGGATTGATGAACTAGAAAATAAGAGCACACATTTAAAAGAAGAAGAAAATCCTAATATTGAAATAGAAGTGGATCTTGAAGGAGAACTCATATGCGTTCTAAATGAAATAGAGATACTAAGGAACAAGAAATGGATACAAAAGGAGCAATTGAGGAAGTACAAAAAATAAATACTCTGTATAAAAGAAAGTTGTGATGAAATTGAAATAATTATCATTAGCCTAAAAACTTGAGTAGAAGATGCAAAGAGAATTGAAGAAGTATCAAGAACCTAGCTAAAAGAAAAGCAAGATGTTTATAGCAGTCTAGAATGTGAAATAGTTTGTCTAAGAAAGGAGCTGGAAAGATCACATACCAGCATGAAATTTGAAAAAAAACTTTGCATCTCTATTTGAAACCCTAAACTATCAAAAATCACCATTTGACAAGAGTCGTATTTGATAAAGTGAGAATAAGGAAACTCCTAAAGAAGATCCAAACTCCTCAAAACATGTGAGTGAAGGAAAAACTAAGAGCTATACTGATGTGCTAAAAAATACTACCAAGGTTGAAGACACCATGAGGGAAGAACAAAATGTTTCACAAGAGACAAATCTTCCTCACAAAGACAGAATCAAGAAGACTTTTCCATAAGATGGAATCTTACAATCAGGTACCAAAATCCCTTTTTTGGATATTGTTACTCTTGCAATGGTTTTGGTCATGAATCTATAGATTGTAGAATAAATGAAAAGGAAATTACATGAGGAACAACAACAAATATGATTGTGGATTCTCACAGAGAAATTACAACTCTTTTTCCCCTTTGCTAAACTATAACATTATATTTTATAAGTGCAACAATTATGGACATATAGAAAATTTCTATAGGAGTGGTTTCAGAAAATACAATAAAGAAGAAACCCCAACATTCATGGAAATAAAGCAAGAACAAAGAGAACAAAATAAAGAAAAATAAATGTTCATATAAGTTGCACTACGTGCACAAAATAATAGGGATAAGTGGTACATTGATAGTGGGTGTTCAAGTCACATGACATGAGATAAAAAAAAGTTTATCATCTTCAAGAATAATGAAGGAAAGGTTACCTTTGGGGATAATGGCACTTCAAATATAGTTGAAAATGGAAATTTTAGTCTTGGCAATGGAAGGGCTAAGGTAGAAAAGGTTTTGTGTGTTGAAGACTTGAAGAAAAATATTCTCAGTGTTAGCTAGATGTGTGATCAAGGACACACTCTTACTTTTGACTCCCAAGAATGTAAGATAAGAAAGGAAAATTTAGACAATCTAGTTGCAAAAAGAATAAGAACTCGAAACAATGTGTATATTCTTGATGAGATTAATGGAGAAAAATGCTTCATGGGGTAGACATATGAAAGCTAGTTGTTGCATAAAAGAATGGACCATATGGACTTTGACAACTTAGTAAAAATAAACACCAAACAAGAAGTAAGAGATATGTCAAACATCACAAAATCCTCAAACATTATTTGTAAGCAGTGTCAACATTGAAAACTATTAAGGGTCAACCTCAAGACAAAGGAATATACAACATCCAAACCATTGGAACTTGTGCATACAAAACTCCGTGGACCAACAAGAACAACAAGTATACAAGGAGAAAATTATTTTATGTTACTTATTGATGATTATACAAGAATGACCTGGGTTTCCTTTCTCATAAATAAATCTGAGGCATTTGAAAAGTTCAAATCCTTCAAAGCCTTAGTTGAGAATGAGATTGACCTGGAAATCAAAATTTTAAGGTCAAATAATGGAGGCGAGTTTACATCCAATGAATTTGAATAATTATTTGAAACTCATGGAATAAAAATACATTATTCAATTGCAAGAACTCCTCACCAGAATGGAGTGGTTGAAAGGAAAAACAAACATGTGCAAGATATTGCTAGGAAAATGTTGAATGAAGCAAGATTGTCAGACATGTTTTGGAGAGAAGCAATTTACACCGATGTTTACATTCTAAACAGAGGGAAAATTAGAGTTAATAGTGATAAAACACCCTATGAATTATTGAAAGGTTGACTGACATCTGTAAAACCTTTCAAAATATTTGGAAGCAAGTGTTATGTCAAAAGAGATGATGAGGATCTAGGAAAGTTTGACTCAAGAAAAGATGAATGGATTTTGGCAAGCTATTCATCAAGAAGTAAAACCTATGGATGTTGCAACAAAGGATTGTAGAAGATTGTTTAAAACATAAATGTCAGAATATATGAATCAATACCTCCAACAACAAACTACAAACAAAAGAAATGGATTACAACGAAGAATAATAATAAGAAGAAAATGAAGAAGAAGAGGAAACATAATGCCAAGATACACAAACCCCATCAAGATTTGTGTAGAAGAAACATCTAGAAAACTTAATTTTGGTGATAAAAATGCTAAGACACAGACCAGGAGAAAACTGGAAAACACTTCTGAACAAGTAAATCTCTCTTTGTTTTCCAAAATAGAGCCTAAATGTTTTGCAGAGGCTACTTCTGATCAACATTGGGTTAATGCTATGGAAGAAGAACTAAATCACATTGAGAAGAATGAGACCTGGGAACTTGTACCCAGACCAAAAGACAAGAATGTAATTGGCACCAAATGGGTCTTCAGAAAAAATTTGGATGAAGATGGACAAGTAGTAAGAAATAAAGAAAAATTAGTCTATAAAGGGTATACTCAAATTGAAGGTATTGAATTTGAAGAAACCTTTGCTCCTGTTGCAATATTAAAATCCATTATAATGTTTTTGGCATTTGCAAGATTCAAGAATTTTAAGGTGTATTAGATGGATGTCAAGTCAACATTTCTGAATCAAAATATAGAGGAAGAAGTGTACATTGAACAGATAGAAGGACTCTTATTATCATAAAATGAAGATTATGTTTGCAGATTGAAGAAAACACTTTATGGATTAAATAAAGCTCACAGAGCATGGTATTTAAGAATCGATAAGTACTTACAACAACAAGGTTTCAAAAGAGGAGTTGCAGATAACAATATTTACATCAAAATAGGCAATGTTGATATGTTAATCATTGTGGTTTATATGGATGATATCACTTTTGGAAGTAATGTTGATAGAATGAGAAAAACTTTTGTTGAAGAAATGCAAAGATAATTTTAGATGTCCATGCTTAGAGAATTATCATTCTTCCTAGGGTTGCAAATTTCTCAAACCAGAAAAGTAATATTCATTTCTCAAAACAAATTTATCAAGGAGACGTTGAATAAGTTTGAAATGAGAGACTGTAAACCTATCTGCACACCCATGGTCACTGGTTGTAAATTAATAAAAGAGGATGAATCAAAGGAAGAGAATCAAAATATGTACAAATGAGTAATAGGTAGCCTCTTATATGTGACAACTTCAATGCCAGATATTATGTAGGAAGTAGGGTTAGCTGGAAGGTTTCAAGATGAAGAAAAGGAAACACATGTGCAGGAAGTAAAAAAGATATTTAGATATCTAAAAGGAACTTTGGATTTTGGTTTATGGTATCCCATAGTGATCCGAAATTGATCTTTAAAGACTTGGTTAAGTTTTACACATGTGTTCAATTACCATTTAGGAATTAAGGAAAATAAAATAACTTAATGAGAGATTATAGCAGCCATCATAAAGAAATGTAGATCATAATATAAGCATAAAGAACAACAAACCATAAAAAAAAGGTTGTTAACGGAGTTCAACAAGATTGCCTACGTCTTTGAGCCTTTGTCTCAGTGGGGGAGGATTTCTTATTTCTCTTCAATGCTTCAAAAGTACATCATAAATATATCAAAAGGATTAAAAACTGGTCTGGCTGTGTTTTTCTTGACCTCAAGAATCCAACACAATTGACGACACTGAAAAAGGTTGAGCGTATCTCCCTGAACTGGCCTCCAAAGTTTGCTTTTTCAATGACTTCAATTACCATTAAAAATGGCTTCAAGCTTCACAAACTCATCATCATTCTACCAATCTAAACCCTCCTTTTTTGTCAAAAACCTATGATTTATATAGGATTTGATTTCGTGATCCTATCCCAACTTCCTCCCAAGATCTGGCCTCAAATCGGGCTCCAGATCCCCCAAAAATGGGCAGAATCCTCCAAAATGAGGCTAATATCAACAAACAAAATCATAATATAAAGTTTAAAAACGCAAATTTCAGCAAATATGGGCACAACCCCTTTTTCCCGGGCTCCTTGTCACATGGAGCACTATGTGTCTGAGCTCTGGGCTAAACACCTATCCACGCCCCTTTCTCCTGGCTCCCTGGTCGTATGCATGGCCATGTGGCTAGGCCTCTCTCGTGCCCTTGTCAAAGGATAAGCCCCTAGTCTAATAGTCTTGTCATGTGCTCTAGTCACGGGATAGCCCCTGCCGACTGGGGCCTATCCCCAAAACAACTCCCAACTCACCACATATACCAAGAACCTCGCCTAGGGGCTAAGTCATATGTTTAGACCAATCGGTTTGATAGAGGTTTCGAAGTCGTTGGGCTGGAGGATAGGTCGGGTGTTCGATTCCCGGGAGGTAACAAGTTTTTTTTTTACCCAACCAACATTGGCTAAATCTGGAGTGCCACATGGCACCCTCTAATTGGGCCATGTGTCACCCTATGATTCTCTTGTATGGTCCAGTCACCACACAATTAGCAACCCAATCAACATGCATAGTCAACTTCCACATCATTGTTGTACAACCCTGTGTCGTTCCACGAAAGCATCCGTATTGCCAAGTCACTTGTCCAGTCAGCTTCCATGTCAACATCCATAAAACCACCTGTCGTCTGCACTGTCATGTGTCATCCTGTCATTGGGCCACTTCATGTACAAACTGCCATGTGTCATGTCTGTACAGTGCCACGTGTCATTTTCGTACGGGTCCAACTTAGCCCAAAAAGCCAAAATCGAGTGACACATGTCACCTTCTCGTGCTACCACGTGTCTTGATAATGTCATCATGATCCCATGCTGATGTCACTTGTCATACTGCTAACGTCAGCAGTACGACCTATTGAATTTGACCAATTGACTTTTTTGCTTGTTTGGGAATCGATCAGAATGCAACATCTTTCGCATACAATGTCCATTTTCAGAAAAAATATATGGACAAAATCAACACGAAAATCACTACGCAATGGCCCTAGTTTCATCTTATTCCAAGAAATTTGATTTTTAGGCCTTCCTGGATCCATTTTGGATCATGCCTACCGACTAATACCTTTTGTTCCTCCAAAAGGGTATTAACCAGTCATCAAGTGCAAGATACGCCACCCCACTTGTCCTTTGTCTTTAAACTCTGTCCTGTGCACCTATCGCATCATAATCAATTGCAAAACAACCATGACAACTGAAAGCATATTGTTAGCCACTTGAACTCGTTCACATCTTACTGTAGCTACTACCATCCATGTTGAAAACATTAGCAACGATAACATCAAAAATATGACTGCAAATGAGCTAATATGTTTGATGTTCTTGCACAACATTAGCTTATCTTGAAGCAAAGTATGATTGAATTTCCATTTTACAACCATCTCATGTTCATGCTTAAGATCAACTACTTTACTTGGCACAATTATAGGTGTGTTTCTTGCATAAACTTCCTTCTTTAATTGTTCCATTGTTTGAAGAGATTGATTTGCTTTTATGTGATGATCATGTACAACATATTCATTTCCTTCTTTAGTTAAGTGATATTGATTCTGTTCCCTGTAGAAGATTTCTTTGCGATCATACAAATAAGGGTTTCCTAAGACCATTCCACATTCATTAAGTGACACCACATTACATGTTACCTCATCCACAAACTTTGATGAAATTACAAACTTTGAAGTGCATTTCTTTGTTATGTGCAATTTATGATTTTTTCTTATCCATTTAAGTGAGTAACGTTTATGATGTAGCTTAGTTATCTATTCCAATTGTTTAACCACTTCCTCTAAAATCAAGTTAGATTGAGATCCACTATCTATCAATGTATCGATCTTAGTATGTTTCATTATCACCCTTATATGAAACAATTTACTTCTAGAATCATATCCATCACCAATCTTACTAGTCAAACCAACTTCTTTTATTTTAGTCTCATCACTTGAATCATATCCCAAGTCTGTTGGTCGTGTTGTTGTTGCAACTGTTTTCCTCCCTTTCCTTTCTTTGAACCATTTCGGCCTCTTCTATGGGTGCAATTGCCATCAATGGTCATCATCGTGCCCTTATTTCTTGCAATGCTTGCAAGAGAGATTCCTTTCCTTCACCGTCGTTGTATTTTATTTCTTTCCATTCCCCTTCCTTTTGTCCTCTTTCGTTGAAGACGATTCCCCTGATACACCAACTCCTGTTTTTCCTGCTTCAATGTATGTTGCTTGAACATAAACCTCATTAAGATTAGTAGGTCTAAACATAAAAACAGTGTTACAAATATGTGCAGGTAAACCTCCTATATACTTCATAAGAGTTTCTTGTGTATGTAATGGAATATTTAACATTAATTCCATCTTATCAAATTCATCCATGTATTCTTGCATTGTTTGTCCTTTTCTTAGTTTAAGACTTTTCCATTTCTCCTTATAACCCAAATGATAAAATTACTTTCTAAGTGAAAAAACAAAATCTTGCCATGATGGAAATACATTACCCACTTGCTGCGTACCATGTTACAACTTACTCTGCCACGAGATGAGTGTTGTTCCTGCAAGACGAAGCGATGCCAACTTGATTTGGGTTGCCTCATCCTTGGTTTGTTGCACACTGCAATAAACTTCCATCTATCTGAATCAATTATCAATCCTCTCAACATTGACTTCACCATCATACATGGGCAATTCAAATTTCACATCAAGCTTAAGTAAAGGCATATCATGTTTATGTTTATGGGAATATTTTCTTGCGGTAGAAGTTGCACTTGTTCTTGAATAAGAAGATGATGATGGAGATGAAGGAGCTGAAGGAGGAGGTTTAGGATGATCCCCTCCTTCTTCACTTTTGTATTTTTTGGAAGATTCCCCTTGGAAAGGCCTCTTCCGTTCCAAGTATTCCTCATATAATACCTTTACCATCTCATACATGGAAAATAAAGTCTTTTACAAATCTATCTCGTTCCGAGACATTCCTTCTTCCGATGCCATCTCATCACTTTGAGAAGTCCTCTTTCTTGATCCAATCTCAGGATCTCCTTCTACAAGCTCACCTTCACCACAACTTAGATTTTCCCTAGTAATCATGCAAACTCAAACCAACAATCGACCTGCTCTGATACCACTTGATCCGAAATTGATCTTTAAAGACTTCGTTAAGTTTTAAGCATGTGTTCAATTACCATTTAGGAATTCATGAAAATAGAAGAACTTAACGAGAGATTATAGAAGCCATCATAAACAAATGTAGATCAAAATATGAGCATAAATAACAACAAACCATAACAACAAGGTTGTTAATGGAGTTCGACAATATTTCCTACATCTTCGGGCCTTTGTCTTAGTGGGGGAGGCTTTCTTATTTCTCTTCAATGCTTCAAAAGTACATCATAAATGTATCAAAAGTATTACAAACTATTCTGGCTGTGTTATGCTTGACCTCAAGAATCCAACACAACTGATGACAATAAAAAAGGTTGAGCGTAGTTCTCGGAATTGGCCTCCAAAGTTTTCTTCCTCAATGGCTTCCTTGCATAAAAATGGCTTCAAGCTGCACAAACTCATCATCATTCTTCCAAAATGAACCCTCCTGGTCTTTCAAAAACCTCTGATTTATGTAGGATTTGATTTGGTGATCCTATCCCAACTTCCTCCCAATATCTGGCCTCAAATCGGGCTCCATATCCCCCCAAAATGTGAAGAATCCTCCAAAATCAGGCTGATATCAACAAAAAAAATTATAATATAAAGTTTAAAAACCCAAATTTCATCAAATATGGGTGCAACCATTTTTTCCCGGGCTCCTGGTCACATGGAGCACCAATTGTTCGAGCTCTGGGCTAAACAACTATCCACGCCCCTTTCTCTTGGCTCCCTGGTCGTATGCATGGCCATGTGGCCTGTGTCGAGGCCTCTCCTGTGCCCTTGTCAGAGGATAAGCCCTCGGTCTAAGAGCCTAGTCATGTGCTCTGGTCACGAGCTAGCCTCTACCGACCGAGGCCTATCCCCAAAACAACTCCCAACTCACCACATATACCAATAACCTCGCCTAGGGGCTAAGTCATATGGTTAGCCTGATCGGTTCGACAAAGGTTGCAAAGTCATTCCGTTGGAGGATAGGCCAGGTGTTCAATTTTCGAGAGGTAACAAGTTTTTTTTTGACCCAACCAACATTGGCTAAATCTAGGGTGCCACGTGGCACCCTCTGATTGGGACATGTGTCACTCTGTGGTTCACCCATATGGTCCAAACACCACACAGTCAACAACCCAGTCATCATGCACAGTCAGCTACCACGTCACCTGTCGTACAACAACGTGTCATGCCACATAAACATCCATACTTCCAAGTCACCTGTCCAGCTAGCTGCCACATCAGCATCCATATAGCGACTTGTTGTTCGTACTTCCATATGTCGGCTTGTCATTGGGCCACATCATGTATGGATTGCCACATGTCACGTCCGTACAGTACCACGTGTCATTTTCGTACTCATCCAACTGATCCCAAAAATGCCAAAATCGAGTGACATGTGTCACCTCCTCATGATGCCACGTGTCCTTCTGATGTCGTCATGAAATCATGCTGATGTCACCTATCATACTACTGACGTCAACAATACGACCTGTTGACTTTGACCAATTGACTTTTTTGCATGTTTGGGAAATCGATCAAAACGCGATATCTTTCGCATACAGTGTCCATTTTCAGAAAAAATTATATGGCCATAATCAACGCAATGATCTTGATGTAATGGCGTTGGTTTCGTCCGATTCCGAGAACATTGATTTTTAGGCCTTCCTGGATCCATTTTGGATCACACAGGTACATGTTTTACACTGACAACTTACAAATATGCATATTGTGTAGGCAGAGTGGATGGCTGAAAGAGCACCAATGGTGGAGAATTCTTTCTCAGAAACAACTTGGTATCTTGGTTCAGGATGAAGCAATCATCGATTTCTCTATCCACAACAAAATAAGAATACATTGTAAGAGAAACATGTTGTACAAAAGTGATTTGACTGAAACACATGTTAAAGGACATTAAGGTAGAGTATAATCATCCAATATCAATACTATGTGACAATACTAGTGCAATAAACATTTCAAAGAATCAGGTTATGCATCCGAAGACAAAGCACATTTCAATCAAATACCACTTTTTAAGAGAGAAAGTCACATAACATAATCTCAAACTAGAATATATTGGTACAAAGGAAAACCTTGTTGATATATTTACAAAAGTTCTTCCTAGAGAAACTTTTGAATATCTTAGACATAAACTGGGTGTGGTACAGATGTCATCCAGCCACTAAATAACTTCAAGATAAGCACAATCTTAGGGGGAGTTGCAGAAAGAAACAAGGTTGTTGGTTGCAGATATGGATAAATAAAGAGAAAACCCCTTTTCCATTGATTTAAAAGGGGAAGAGTAAAAAGTAAGGGGAAGACTTCTAGAAAGAAAGAATTGTAGCATATTGGAGGAGTATCATAATTGACAAAGAATATCAATAGATTGGAGGAGTATTAGAATTGACTACGGTATTACATTAGATTGGAGGAGTATCATAATTGACTAATTTTGAAATCAATGAAAAAGGGGGAGATTGTTGGAAATATTGATTTTCATTGATGTCAAAGACAAAGGGAGTTTCCTCTACTTATACCTCTATTTCCCTCGCAGAGAAAACTGAGGGAACATGCATTTTGTAGTTGGAACACACATCATTCATCCTTGGAATTAATCACCCACGCACATACTCACATTCTGTAGCTGGAACATGCATCATTAATCTTGGAACTGATCATCGATGCACAACCTCAAAATCAATATTGTGATAAAGAATTGTAATTTGGAGTTGTTTGTAGGATTTAGAAATTTCGATTTATCCCACATTTATCGTGAGATACACTCTCAATGGATTTACATTGAAAAAGTTCTATCATATAATTTGAATGTGAATGGAAGATTTATGGAACCCTATGTAAGGTGTTAACTTTTAGTTGTGGGGCCCAACATACATGAGATCAAAACAACACCAAAATAAGTGAAAGTTTTGGGTTAAGGATAAATTTTCTAGGGGCCCAGTGGTATATCAGACCAGAGTGAAACAGTGAAAGAAAAGTGCTAAGTTTTCGGGGGCCCGGTGATCCTGATGGTTAGGACACAGAGCATAGACGAGGTTCCCAGTGGGGTGATCTCTCAATGTCCTAGTGGTATATTAGACCAAATTGAAATCTTGAATGTGCAATGTTAAAGTTTACCGGGGCCCAATGGCTTGGTGTTTAACCAGAACAGATTAAAGGTGTGAAAGTGAGGAAGGATGATACCTTGATGGGCCAAGATTTCAGTGAAGATATGTGAACATGGTGTATAGAAAAGATTTATTGTTCATTAGAAGATCAACATATGAGATTGGATCAAACTCATGATGGGAGTGTGTGCTTGAAGGGAGAATGCTCGGTGGGCCAGTGGTCGATACCACATCAGTATCACGATAGCAAAAATGTCAGTGCCATGTCATATGTGGAAGGGGTCCATGTGGAGGCCACATCATTTTCTATGTTTGAATGGTGTCCCAATGAAGTATATCACATATCAGAGATCATGAGACATAAGGAGCATTGCAGCGTTAAAGTCCAAGTGGTGGCCTCGTGGGTCCGTGACCCGATGGTCCCAATGGCCTGATGATTAACTATACCAAAGTTAAGTTATGAAAGTGTAATTTTAAATATCCAGGGACCTGGTGATCCAATGCCCCGGTGATCTTAGTTCTCGGTGGCTCGGTATACCAGATCAGAGGATCATTGTAGAGTTAAAGACCTGGGAGGGTATGGTGGTCCAATTTCTAGGTATCTTGGTTAATTTTTTGTTAATTACATGATTCTAGATCAATGGTTGAAATTGAATCTTATATCAATCCATTCGTTGTTGTGCAATCAAGTTTAAAGGATGAAAGATCGGTGGTTCAGTGGCCCAATACCTCGGTGGCCTGGTGATCGTGTAGTCCTAGTGACAAGGTGATACACATGGTATAATTTGATTGAGTCCGGTAAAATAGATCAATTGAAGGTCATGATTAATCCCAGACTCATCTAATGAGTGAGATTAAGTGTTCTGTGTTTTATGGTTTCAAAGGCCGATTAAATCGAATCAGACTCACTTTGGAAGTGTGTGGTCGAAGAAAGGAGATTGGTATCCTGGTGTATTGGTTAATTTGATATGCATTAAATAAGACCAATCAAATTGATGATCATGATATACTCCCTGACTCTTCAAACGATTTTTGAGCATTAAGATTTCAGTGGTGTCCAATGAGTAGATAACATGTGAAATAGGAGGAATTTGGGGCTAGTTTCAATGGAGTTGTTTTATCATCCGTTTTAACAGAGAGTCAAGGTATCTGGAGCCGACCTGTGTGAGAACGATTTTTTGCATAAGGACAAAGGCTTGGGTGCATGGGACTGGTGTATAAATAATGTTTCTTGAATCAAATTCTGTGTGGTGAATGCAGATGTGAAAGTGAGAAAGTGTGAGGGTGCTGAGGCTCAAAGGTTTTCATGTTCCAGAGAATGAAATAAAGGAAAATGTAATTATCTAAGGGTGGTAGTGAGGTGCGAGGAAAAATATATAACTTCTAAAGTCTCATCGAGAGAGAAATCTTGGATAGAAGCATTGTTTTTGTATTGTTGGCAGTCTAAGAAGAGTTTAATCTAGACAAACAAGTTGAGGAGATCAATTTCTCCAGTAAGTTGGTGCTTACATATTGTTGAGTTAGTGATCAACTAAGGGGATTGGTGTCTCTAGAAGGTTAGTGCCTGCAAATATTGAAATTGTAGGTTGGTGCCCACAGGTGTTGTTGAGTTGGTGCTCATGTGAAGCGATTGGTGTCTCTTTGAGGTTGGCGCCTATAAAAATTGTAATAGATTGGTGTCTGTAGCATGTTTTTTCTTTTAAATATATTTTAATAAAATATTTCCATGGTTTTATCTCATTTGGGTTTCCACATTAAATCTTTGAGTATTGTACATTGTATGTTTATGTATGTTTCTTGTTTCTAGTAAAGTAATAAATTGATAAGTTTAATACAGTTAGAAAAAGAAATAACATTATTATATTGATTCATCCCCCCCTTTCAATATAAGTAAGTTTTCCAACATCAACATAGGTGACCAAGAAATATGATATGTTGTTCCAGAACTTAAGCTACCCAAAAATGGATTCTTTCATTTTCAGTTTCTATTTTCTTCGAAATTGACAAAAAATTGTGGGTGTTCCTCCCATATAGTTTCTTCATGCTCCCATGTTTCATCTTCAGGATCGTAGCAGGTTCATTGAATCTTTACCATCCCTATGGATTTATTTCAGAGCACTTTAACTTTCCGGTCCAAGATGCGTACTGGTTGCACCTGGAAATTTCCTTCATTTTCCACTTGGATCACAGTCCAATCAATTATGTGGTTAGGGTCATGCACATATTATTTAATAATGGCACATGAAATACATTATGCACTCTCATGGATGTAGGGAATGATAGAATGTATGAAACCGGCCCTATATTCTCTAATATTTCAAAAGGCCCACAATATCTTGTTGCCAAATTTGGGCAACAACCCAATCTTATCGAACCTCTTTTTGCTTTCACTTTTAGGAAAACATGTTCTCCCACTTCAAAATATCTAATTTTTTTTTTCTTGTCTAAACATTTTTTCCTGTCTTAGGAAGCCTTCAATATCTTCTTGATATTTGTCATCTGTTCTTCCATTTCCCTTAACAAATCTATCCCAATGACAACTCTATCTGCTGGGTTATCTGAGCTCACTGGTGTGTTACAATTCCTGCCATACAATTCTTTAAATGGACTCATTTTTAATGAGTCTTGCTACCCATTATTATAATAAACTACAATAAGTGGATATCGTCTTCCAATTTTGATGGATGGTCCATCACATACATCCTAAGCATGTCTTCAATTATCTTATTGGTCCTCTCTATTTTCCCATCTAACATTGGGTGATATGTCGTACTAACATTCATATTTGTCCCAAATCATTTGAACAATCCTTGCAAAAATTTGGATGTAAACTTGGAATATTTGTCTAACACTATTTCCTTAGGCACTCCATGTAGCATGGAGACTTCCTTCATGTATATATTTTCAATTTTTGATGACTTGTGTGTTGTCTTCATAAGAATAAAATGCACTACCTTAGTTAATTTGTCCACCACCACCATGATGGAATCATGTTGCTTCATTGTTATGGGAAACTTTGTAAAACAATATACGGTGAACACTTCCCACTTCCATTCTAGAATGGGAAATGGTTGTAGTAACCATGATGGATGTTTGTGCTCTATCTTTACCTTCTAGCACTCTATACAATGAGCTATGTAGTTAGCCACTTATTTCTTCATTCCTGGCCAAAAGTATTGGCTCCTTGCAGCTATAATGGATTTCTAATCTCCTAGGTGCCTAGCATATGGAACATTTTACATCTCTCAACACTATGTTTTTCATCTCCATGGAATTTGGCACATACACCTTGCCTTTGTATAATAGGATTCCATCTTCCTTCAATTCATAATTTTTAAATTTCTGTTGTAAATTTCCTTACTATAAGTTTTCCTTTATTTGTAAATAATGTTGATGTGAATTTTCTTCTTCAATAATTTTATCTTTTAAATATGTTACGTTCATGTTGATGGCTGAAATATGCATTTCATGAGCTCTTTTTCTAAGTGCATCAACCACCTGATTTTCTTTGCCTTTGATATGTTTAATTTCAAAGTGATACTCACTAAGAAATTATATCCATCTAGTTTACCTGGCATTTAATTTTGGCTATCCAAATAACTGTTTCATACCAGTGTTCTATTCATAGCTCAAATATCCTCCCCATGAGGTAATGTCTCCACATTTTTAATGCATGTACAATGGTTTCCAACTCTAGATAATGTGTAGCATAATTTCTCTCATGCTCTTTTAATTTCTAGGACTCATAGCATACCACATGATATTTTTTACTGAGGACTCAATAGAGCCCTTGCACTCCTTAGTACACACTACAAAGTTTTCCTCTAGTTCTGTAATCTTTAATATGGGTGCACTTGTCAAAACATCTTTCAACTGTTGAAAATTTTATTCACACTTGGAAGTCCATTCAAATTTCACTCCCTTCTTTTGAAAATAAGTGATTGGGCTTGCAATCTTTGAAAACCCATTTATGAATATTTAGTAATAACTTGCAAGACCCATAAATGATTTGACCTTTGTCACATTTCTTGGCATTAGACATCCTCTAATGGCCTCTATCTTCTCGAGGATCAATTGTTATCCCATTTGCTGAAATAATATGCCCCAAGTAGTGGATCTTGTTTTGATAAAAGACGCACTTAATTAAATTGGCATACAATTTATTCTCCCTTAAAACCTTTAACACCATTCCTAAATGCTTCTCATGATCCTCCTCAAACTTAGAGTAAATTAGAATATCATCTAAGAAAAAAATCACAAACTGGTCCAGGTACTTCCTGAACACTCCTCCCATGTCTTCAATTGTTTCAGCCTCCTAAATGTTGTGGAAAGTCATTATTTATCCTTTGTGAGGGCATTCCCTTTAAAATTTATTTCCCTCACATCCCCTACATTGTACATGCTGTTGCCTTGGAATTTTACCAAATGAATATGTTTTCTACTGCTCATTTTGAGTTGACTGTCTTTGTTGTTTTTCTTTGGAGTTTCTCTTGAAACGGGTGGCTTAAATCCTTTTTGCATTTTCTCCTTCTTACCCTTCATCTTGTCATTCCAAGTATTTTGGAAGACTGGCCTCCCCTTGTTTTGATCATAAATATGTTTTTCTCTCCTCACGACTTCCTTCAAAGTATTGGGGTTATCATATTATATCTTTTAATTATAGAAAGAGGGTAACCCACTCAGAAACCTTTGGATTTTTACCTTCTCATCATTTATCAAGTCCACATACGTCAACAATTCAAAGAATCTCTTCTTGTACTCATCCATTTTCATGCTTCCCAAATTGAGTTCAAAGAACTCTTCATCTTCCTTTCATAGTAATTCTCAAACAAATATCTATCTTGGAAATATCCTTTGAACTGCCTCCACGAGACCCTATTCTCATCAAGATGCTTGGATTGTTTAATTTCATCCCACCACATGGTTGCATTTCATTGCAAGTGGTAGGTTGCAATTCTTGTTTCTACTCTTGAGGGGTAATCATGCAACTGGAAATATTTTTTCATTTCCAATAGCTAGGCCTTGGGCTATTCTCCCTTCCTATCCTCACCATTGAAAGTTGGTGGATTGAGCTTCATGAGTTCACCTTGCAAGATGTATCCCTTATGATTTCTCCTCTGTATCCTAGCAGGAGACATACTTGTGATGCTCCTTGGCCCTGAATTGGCATGAGCCCTCTTAGTGGAATGATTTAGGGAATGATGGCGCCTGATATTACTCCTTGAATGCCTATCATTCCCATGCTCATCCCTTCTGCTATGGGATTTGGATGTTTCCACTTGTCTAGCATTGGCTTCTTGATTTGTGCCAAATTCCTTATTGGCTTGTTCCTGTAGCATGTTCAAGCTCTTTAATATCTCTTCCTGATATTTTATAATATTTTCATTATTATCTCTATAACTCTACACTTCTCTCTACAAGATCCTCATATTTATAGTCTCCTTCCTGTATCTCCTTCCATTAGACTCCGTCTCAACATTTCCCATGATGACATGTAGACCTTTGACCTCTTCCTCATGGTTGTAGGATCCCTGGGAATCTTCCATAACTCCAGTCCTCATACAAGAACAAAAAATTATTTTCTTGTACCTCTAATTATGCAAGAAATGTGTCTGAAAATAATTTTCTATCATACAACACACACACACACACAATTCTCGAAAAGCATGCATAAATTTTCTTTCTCTTTAATGCCACCAATCATCTTCTCTTGATTTGAATACAAAATTTACCACTCAAATCAATTTTATGGGTTGATACATAGATTCTCCTCCTCAATACCTTTCCATTGACAATTCATTTTCCCAAATATGAGCTTCGATTAGAAAGTTATGATCTTCATAATCTTTTGATTATTTTCCCATTTTATCCCTATATGCTACATGTGTATTCTTTCTTTTCCTCCACATTTTCAGGTACTCATAAGCTAAATCTAGCTCCCTGGTTGACTTCTATGGTCCACAAGATTTCCATAAACTACTCATGTGCCCCAAACAGACTTTGGATCAAGGAGTTATGCCCTCTAGAATAATTCTAGTGTCAAAATATGCCTTGCATTGTTTAGGCTACAACTTCTTCATATGAGCTCTGTTTTGCGTTCAGAATAACTCATCGGAAATATCTCCTCAAGCCCTTCCATTTTAGAAGAAAAAACTTTGTGTAATGGAAGTACACATAGTTTATTCCTATTCTATTTTCTAAAAACACTATTTAGGACTTCAAAAATGCCGCGAAAGATGAAGACCTTAAAAAACTAGAATTTTCATGGAAAATTCACTAATTTACTCTTGTAACAATATTTAGATCGAAACCGTCGATCATCGGTTCATGAATAATACCAGTCGTTGATTTGCTTAGCCTTTCCAAACCATGACTAGACCTATGCAAGCCTCTTGGAATTCTTTCTTGGACTCTTCCCATTGGAAAGTCTAAGTTATTGGGTACATAGATTTCCCTGAAATCCACAGTCTGAAACACTATCATACTCTTTCCATTGGAAAAACCCCATTGGAAGCAGGGATTTCCATGCTTATTGATCATTCCCAACTTCGATCTCTGATAGCTTATCAAGATCTCTCTTTCATATTCACCCATCGAAAACATTCTCCCCAAATGATACCTTCAAATATCCTTCCTCTGAAGACTATCGGGAACCATCCTTTTCGAACCATCAAAAAATATACCTTTTGAGTCATCGAAATTCTCTTTTTAGGAAACCTGCACCCAAATTCTATGTGGAATTATTTGATCCATCTTCCCTTGTTGACATTTCCTCTAACACGACGTGTTGATGTGGCTACTTGCATGTCATTCTCCTCCATCCTTATCCCTTCCAAGATGACATGTTCATCTGATAGATCAGATGGTCAACAATCATTCCAATCAATGGTCATGATCATCTTGGGTTCCAAAACTGCGCACTAGTTACCTCAGTCAGAATGAATTCATCAAAAAGTGGAGTTACCCCCAAAATTCTCAAATGGATCTTTTCGAAGCCACCTTTCCAATAAAATATAACGACTGAGAAAGTTTCCAATCAACGACTCTCTTTATCTTGGCCTTGTTCCATCAGACTCCTCCCTTCAAACTCGAACTCATGTCTGACTTCTTGATTTTTCTGAAACCTTCTTCTTGAAGGCCTATTAGGAATGTCTTTTCCATACCTTTTGCAATTGAATCTCTACTATGGATCCTCACAGTCAAATTTCATTTAGACCGTTGATTACCAAACTTCACAGCCTCCATGAAACACATAGGAATTTCGACCCTCCATGCCAAAGTTGACTTTGCAACCTATAATTCGATGCCATAAATTTCCTTCTTCATCTGTTCTAAAGAATTTAACCTGAATCTACCAACAAATTTCTGGATTCCACTTCATTACACCATTTTCCCCCAAATTCATCACAAGACGAAATATACAACCACAAATTTGCTCAATTCGCATAGGCTCTTGTACCATACAACTCATTGTTGAACCAAAAGCTCTGATACAAATTTGTAATGTCCCCCAGCTTAATTGAGGAACATTACTACGTGGAATACACAAAAATTCAAATTTTTTTTATTTGTAATACATTTCTTGTAGCTTACCAGCCACAATTTATACACACAATTAACTAGATGATGATACCCATAATTAAATGTGTATACATCATTCTAATGCACATGAATGTAGCTAAAAAAATCACTTATAACAACAAATAAAACCATTATCATTCATAAAGTAAAATGCACAACGATAAGACCCATAAGAAAAATCAAATAATAGATAAACACTTATATTTAAAGTGAAGTTTGTGAAACCAGCTGCTTGGGAAGGACGTTCCACCCAAAAAAAGATTTTATGTTCTAGATATAAAAATCAAATAATCCTCTAGTTGGGTCTATGAATCCATAAAAGAAGTGTGTCTCTCATATTCCACTCACAACTCAATACCTCATAACCCACTGGTATTCTCCTACAACTATCTTGAAATTCCTCCATCTCTCTTCCTCTTGACCCGCCCAACCCAAGGAATGTACCCCTTCACCGATCTTAGTCCATAGGGCTTCCCACTCATTTATCAAGTTCTCTCTCTTGCATAGGTAACCGAAAATTTCTCTGCTAGGAACTCAAGGGAACTCACTGCTAGGAAAACTACCAATAAAAACAACAACAAATCTCTTCCTATTATAGTGCAACTCACTTAGGGTTTCACTCTTTAGGCGTGAAAACCTGGCTCTTCAACTCCAAAATGATCCAAAAACACTCTAGCATGCTCCATAGTTCACCCATCCTTTTTTTTTTATCTAACTCCAATGTTCCCCCCCTTTTCTCTCCCTTGTTGTTCATGAAAAATATCGACTGTGAAAAACTACTTGTTACTACCCATATGAATTTCCTCTTTTTTACCAAGATAGTAAACTTCTCACTCTACCCAATGTTGATTGTACCTCAGCCCCATGCTCCCCAATAACTATGAGATGGGACTCTCACATCCACCCTCTTACATGAATTTGATGATTGGGCTCCCATACACTCAAACAAAAAATAGAAGTTTTCCCCAAATGATAATAAAATTCAGAAAAATGGGTTTGAATTAACACCTCTAATTAATTTCCCCCTTGGACCCCTCTTAGAAAATCCGTAGGCATTCCTCCTTTTCTTGTGGATTAATCAGCCCCCATCTCTGTCCATATCCACAACAATTGGTATCACATTATGTTTATTAAAATTCAGAAAATGCATTTCACATATTACATCGCTTGGCCATAGCCACATTCATATCTACATTATGCATTAATTAAACTGTGGATTATAGTGGGGATGTCACACTTCCTTAGATTCCCTTGTATTTGTTGAAATTCAATCTACTAGAGATGGCATTGAAAAATCAAAATATGTTAAGTTTGTAGCCAAAATTCAACAAATCCATCAATAACTTCAAGACTAGCTATGTTGAGGCAAAAATGTTATAGATAGTGTGATGATCACCACTTGAATCACTTACTAGTTCAAATTTGGTGACATGGTGTGGTTGTACTTGAAGAAGGAAAGGTTGAAAGTTGAAGGTTGAAAAATTAAACCAATCTAGTATGGTCCTCTTAAAATTATACAACACATTGTGAACGATGCTTTTAATCTTCATCTGCTTGTCTAGATGAACATCTACTTGTGTAGGTGCATTTACTTTATTATCAATGCAAGCAAGTTTAAACTCTTCAATCTATCAATGTTTGATGAAGGCTTAGCAACAAAACCTTTATAGCCAACAACAACTCACTTGGTACTAGACCAATTGGAAAAACCACCAAAAGTGATCCGAAAGGATTCAAACCAAGAATGGATAATTGCTTAACACCTAAAATATCATTCAAAAAACTATGATGGTTAGGTAAATTATGTAAATGATTAGCAAAATGAGAAAGTGAGAGGGAAATTAAATGTAATTAGAGAGAAGGTTGAGGAAGGGGAAGTGAAGAGCCATGGTTGTTGGCCTTCCCTTACCCCCTATCTCTACCTATTTCTTCAGCTACTGTCATTCCCAAAGGGTATTTTTTTTGGGCCACGAAGGAGAGGAATAACATTGTATCAGAATTGTCAAAAAGAGAATATTGAGCACCATTCGAATATGGTTTTCCCATTTGGGTTTTTAGTGTAAAAATTATGTCCACTTTGTCATGGAATGTCTTACAATTATTGTATGTTATAGCATGGTTTGTGATTAATTATTTGTTATGAATTTGCTTATCTCAGTTTAATTAATGGATAAGGAAGTCTGTCAATCATAATTGTGATATCTTCTTGTGGAGATTGATTCAAGCTAACATGGCTTCATTTTCTTTGAGTAATTCAAGACTGGCCATTATGCAAACCATCCCAACAAAACAATAATACATGTCGTCCCTTTGCTTGTGAAATAGATATCAAGGGTTGTAATTAAATAGTTGTTGTAACTATTTATCCTAGTTTCCATTTTGAGAATTTCTCTCATCTATCATAGGCCGTTAGGAATTATCTCTCTCTTCCATGGTGTTTTACCACTTTCTTAAATGTTTTCTCATTTCCTGCACCAACCATTAATTACATGGGAGTTTTTGTATGTTTTTGGGTGAATTTATAGTGTCTGTGTCATTTCTAAATGTTCTTGGGAATTTATAAATGATGTTGGGTGTTTTTAAATCTTGTTGGGTCAAATTACTCTCTCCCTAATTGCAATTTCATCCCAACAGCTAAACTTTTATTTGTCAAGTCAACTTAGGTCTGTCCAGGATGAGTTAATAATGTCTAGTCAATTAATTTAGTTGTTGGATGTTATTGTTTGATTCCACGCACCTCTGAAGTAGGTTAGACGTTGAAATTATTTTCTGAGTCAATTTCACTTGGTATGAACGAGATCTCCTTTCCTGGGTTGTTTCCCATTCACCCACACGATTTTATAATTCCTCTAAGTGTTTTATGCAAGCCTGGTCGATTGCACCCACCTCTATATTAATAAATTCATATCTATTCGACTTCGTTTCAGGTTGACTTTCCCTGTATCTATTTTGAAATTATTGGGTTGAAGTTTCATTGTTAGAGAAACTATTTCTCTTCCCATCGGCCACACGTGGAGGTATAGGGGCCGTATGGATCGTGCACACTAGTCTCTCTCCCCCAGACAAATAAATCCACAACTATTCATTTGGATTTCAAATTGGGTCGATTTGACTTAGATCCAAGTCGAATAATCACCCTAGGTTATGTTACTCTTTGTTGGAGCCAACTTCCACTACCTGATAAATTATTTCTTGTCTGGTCTAATTATCATATTGGTGGGTTGAATTTATCTATGGTCGACTTGTCCTTGTTCGACTTCACCTTGGTCGATTATTATCGGTGGACTATTCTCCCACCTGGTTGACATCCTTCAAGTGGACCTAAGTCAACTTCAATTCACTGACTATTCCTTTATTGAAGAAATAAGCTACCAATTGATGGTGGAGGATTGATTGTTGTAGTGGAGGAAAATTGTGGGAAACCTTTTGCAAAGAGCAATAAAAAGACCCTGCGTTGATGGATCCAATGACAACTAGAAACATGACCTGATTATGAGGAACATAGTTGTGAAAAACAATGGACATGTGTATATTAGTTTTGAAAAATATGTTTGGATAGAAAATGATGCATCTCCATTATAAGTGACTCTTTTCATATTTTAATTCATAATGTAAGTTGTGTACTTCACCATGGAATCAACATCGAAAGCGTAGGCATGGGAAACTTTAAGGCTCACATTTATAACATCATGGCGGAATACTTGTAAGAGTTGTAGTGTATGGTTTGCAGTCAACATCAATAGATTAAGAAGAAGCATGGAGACCAAATTTGAATAGGGATACCCATTCAAGCATAGAGAAATAGATTCACTTCACTTCTATGTTGACGAAACATAAATTCCATAGGTCCACCATTTATGGATTAGAAAGTATAAGAATAGTTGCATCCTTGATGGAGACACAACTTCCAATAATTTGAACAGAATAGTACAAACCACAACATGGGCAGAGCAAGAAAATACAAATTGGAATACTAAAGGGCCAATAATGAGTAGTTTCTAGAAGAGAATAAGAGCTTGAAGGTGCAAGTTAAGATGTTTAACCAGATGATGGAAGATATGGAGAAGCACGTGTATACCTCTACCAAATTGTTTCCATTTTTCAAGAATAAGTTTTAAGAATGCCAAGACTCCCACTTATTGGGACAAAAACATGGCATAACTTGTATACTGTGGTGATTAGGTCATCCAAATGGATAAGTGGTAGGATGATTGGTTCACATAGATTATGAGGCAGTTGCAACAAGATTTGGAAGAGAAGGAGAAGGCCTTGGAAAGGTTTCAAGAAGTCGTCCAAGAGCACAGAGGAGCAAAGAAAGCCTCCATTTCCACTGCAGATGCTAACACCATGACTGAGACCATCTTGGTAAGATCACCTTCAATAAACATCTTTGAAGAGAAAGATGGTGAATTCAAGAACTTGCATACAAGAGGCATGGGCTATAAACTTCTAAGGAAAATGGGATATGATGAAAAAGGTCTAGGAAAGAGTAGACAAGGCATATTGATGTTAGAATATGAAATATGTGTACCTATTTTACCATTGAAAATACCCTTGTCACCCAACCATAGACCAAAGCCACCCTCCGAGCATCCTAACCTTGATAGAGAATCATTCTGGAAGCAAACACTAGGCTAGATAGCCAAACAAAGGGTAGCGCACCTTTCTCCATGGATAGAGCACCAACAAGAGATGATCAGATAGTCCAAACCCTAGCCAAGAGATAGTCCAAGCCAAACGTGATCTGCTAGCTGCAGCAACTGCAATGGCATCTCTCCTCAAACCTGTGCACAAGACTGGGCACTGCAATTCTGAGACTACCTGCCAGAATGAGAATTGGCCTCCTGTATTTATACTAATTCTGGCTAATTGACTGGGCCGACTTCTCATTCTGGGTATCTGTCTGTTCAGTATATATTATTATTTATTGCCGACTTCTTCTCTTGGAGGCTAATAACCTAATATAAATTATCTTCTTGAGCCAACAAGTCTTCTAGGGTTATTAGCTAACTCATTAGGGTTTCTTCTTTCTTCCCGAAGTATTCTATCCTTGTCAGGTTTACACGTGGAGGTAAATACCTCTCGCATCTACCATAATATCAACACTCCCTCCTAGCTAGGGAGGTATTACAGGTAATGGTCTTGAGAACAAAACATACCATTCACCCAGTAGCATCAACATAGTTATATAGACTAGATCATGAGCACCATCATCATCATCAGCTACATCATCTCTTGAAACCATACTCTATCTGAGTAATCAAACATGATGCTCACTCCACAGAGTGATACAAGAGACATTCTTCTAATCTAGAAGAGTAAATGTTCTGAACCATTTTCTGTCTGGAAAATCTATGTTCATCATTCATATGACTGATAATTATTTCCAATAAACTGTTGATAGTCTTCAAGGCAATCAGAACAAAATAGAACACAACTGTGTCTATCCATAGTAGTACATAACTACATTCCAGTGGTACACTACCACACCAAGTAACACACAAGTACTTGATCAACAATGTATAATCATGAACAATGGAACACATCCACCACAATAGTATACATCTACTGTCATACAGTCTTCATAACAATCATCTGATACCAACTTGCACAGAAACAATGTTATGATATAAACTGAATCATCTGGGCCAATATTTCACTCACATCTGTGAGATCTGAAAGAATATTTTCCCTCCGAGTAGAACAATGAGATATCTAGACTATTCTTCTCAAGCAAGGAAGAATAACTATCCTGTCTTCTGAACCTAGACCATTCCCCACCTTGGGCCATTCTTCCTGCACTAATCAAAGTGCACCCTGGAGAGAATGTACAAACTCTAAGGAATGTCTGTCCTTGATTGCTGAGCCTAGACCATTCCCCACCCTGGGCCATTCCTCCTACACTAATCAAAGTGCACCCTAGAGAGAATGTATAAACCCTAAGGAATGACTGTCTGGACCATTTCCTCTGTTAACCACAAGAGGAAAAGACTATCCTGTATCAACCTCCAAAACAAACCATTCGTCATGTTAACCACAATTAGAAATCGTTGTCTGGCGAGGCGGGATAGTCTTCTTAAGTAACCCTCAAGAAGAGAGATTTCCCTAGACCACTCCCCATGTTAACCACAATGGGAAGTCATTGTCTATGATACATCAACAATCTGGACCATTTCCCATGTTAACCACAATGGGAAATCGCTGTCTGTCAGAAATCTCAATCCACTTTCCGAATAGGAAAGCATATGTCCAAGATGGACTATTTTTCAATCTTGAAAATGAATGTCCTCAATAATATTTTCAGTGCTCCCTCCCAACCTGGGAGTCATCTCTTCCTTTTTCAATAAGGAAGTCGTCTCCAGGAGCTCTAGCTTGAGTATGCAAACTCTTTCATCTTGGATAGAAGATTTACCAAAATGTCTGCTTATTTGCTCATCTGCGGAGATATGTATTGGAGAACCACTTTATCCTTTTTGGACTTCATCACAGATAATGTAATTCTTGATTTTAAATGTACTTTAGTCTGGAACACTGATTTTCTGCGAAGGCTTCATGTATCTCTAAACAATAGAGTATATCATTGTTGGAAAACTGGATCATATCCATGTGGCACTTCTTTTTTCATCATGAGATCTGATCTACTGATTAATCATCTTGATACAATATCTCTGTTATAGAGAATCTTCACCACGCTTCTGTTGTGCATTAGAGGTTCTTCACCAAGTTATCTTCTTCCATCTGCATACAAGGGTCTCTTTCTGGTATGCCTCAAAGTCTAGAGGTTGTTCTTCATAGGCTCTTTGTTCAATTGCTCTGGAGAACAGTCTTTGCATTTATCTGATGTAGAATTCCATCTCATGGATGTTGCGGATGATATAATGACTCATGTAGAGATAAGTCTGGTTTAGTGGAACAAGTAATCATCATAGTCTTCTCCCTCCATTTGGGAGAACCTCTAGTTTTGGATCTCACAATGCTTTCATTCATAAGTCTTCCATACATTGTTCTTCATCACGACTTTCAGTTCCTCTGCTTGATTGCTTTTATTGAGTTTATATCAGGCTGAAAATCTTGTGATTCTTGATACAATGACTGGTTGTTCTGGCTTCTCTTTCTTTCTTGGAATCTTCATGTGTTTCTTTAGTTCTCGGGTCCATGGAGTTTCTTATAGATTCCATGCCCTAAATATTCCATCATAGGATCACAGATGTGGATGGACAACCAAGGATACTTAAGGCTTCTCTTTGAATAATACGTACTGTATTTCATGGCTTCTATCATGGATATATACTTCATCATCTTCAATGGATCATAGGATTAGCTCCCTCCTAATCCTTGCTTCATGTATGAGTGCATATAATCGACTCCCTCCGTCTAATAGAGTCCACGCTTCCATCTGCATCCTTATTTTCTTCTACAATATATAATTGGCTCTCTTTTCTAACAGAGTCCACACTTTCGTCTTGTTGTCTTCTACAAAACGTCATAAGTCTTTTTCCAATTTCCCCTCGATTGTTGACTTCTTTTTGTCTTTGCTTCTTCTAAGTCTCTTCATGATTGATTCGGCTTATCTTGCAATATCTTCCACATGATTTGTATTTCATCCTTTCATGTGTATTATCTAATGATATCCATTCTTATCTTGTTGTTATTCCATAGGTATAGTTCTTCTTGGAACACATTATCTTCTAAGAGATAGATATACAAGATATGTACAGAGACGATGCAAACAAGATATGTACAAGAAAGCAGAAGAGTTTTGTTACCTTTATAAGAAGAAGTCTCTTCCATCTTGCTTAGTATTCTTGTAGGTTCCTTTTCTTCAACAATTGATGCTTCATGTTTCTCCTTCCTTTTCTTTAGCTCAGGACAATGATTCTTGTAGTGACCATACTTTCTACAGTTGAAGCATTGTACTTCTGAAATGTCTTTCTCTTGATTTGGCTTCCTCCTTGAACCAAAATTCCTTTTGTTCTTGAAGTTCTTGAATCTTGTTGTGAAGGCTTGATCATTGTACTTATTTTGGGGTTTCTCTTTTGCACTGATCCTTGATTCTTCTTGAGCATAGCAAGTCCAAATTTCTTCAAATGTCAGATACTCCTTTCTTGTGTTCATGCTTGCGGCAAATGCATCCCACGTCTTGGGAAGACCATTGAGTACTATGTTTACCAACTCCTTCTCTGAGATGATCTCTTCAATAGCTTGTAGTTTATCTCTTAACTGATAAATTCTCCCAAAGTATGATGTTATGCTATCATCATCATTCATCTTCGTGTCATAGAGCTCATTCTTCAGACTCATTACTTGTCCAATGTTTCTGACTGAGAAGAGGTTTGTTAGGGCATCATATATCTTCTTCAATGAGTCAAGATGGGAGATGTAGGGTATCAAGTGGTATTTTTTGGATTCCACTATGATACTCATAGCATTAATGTCATCGTCTTTGAACTTCTCCATAGCTACAACATTTTGTGGTTCCTTCTCTTTCCCTTCTTCAAACTCTCGTTTCATGATATCCAACACTTTATTCTTGGAAAGGATGAGGTCAATCACGCTCTGAAGTTAGAGGCTCCATCTAACTTGTTCTCTAACTTCATAGAATAAGTCATGGTTGTTTTGACTTGGTCAAACCCTAGATTTGACCACAAACTCAAACTTCACGTCTTGGCTTGCTGAGAGTATCAGGAGATGCGCTAGGCTAGAGTGCACTGATCTATCCGGAGATTAGGTCAATCCATTCAATTAAGGTGTCTCAATAAGAGGATTAGGGTTTCTGTAACTGCTCTTGCTAGTAACCCTAGCAACAGTGTCTTGGAAGCTGCTTCTGCTAGTAACCCTAGCGACAGTTCCTCAGCGAGCTCAATATCCTAGCGGCTATGTTTCCTTCCAGCGTTTAGACTGAATGAAGGAGGTGTGGACCATAACCTGTTAGAATATGAAAGATGTGTGCTCGTTTTACCATTGACAATACCCTTGTCACCCAACCATAGGCCGAAGCCACGCTCCGAGCACCTTAACCTTGACAGAGAATCATTCCGGAAGAAAACCCTAGGCTAGATAGACAAACAAAGGGTAGCGCACCTTTCTCCAAGGATAGCACACCAACAAGAGCTTATCAGATAGTCCACACCTTAGCCAAGAGATATTCCAATCCTAACGTGATCTACTAGATGCAGCAGCTACAATGGCATCTCTCCTCAAACCTACGCACAAGACTGGGCACTGCAGTGCGCACAAGACTAGGCACTGCAATTCTAAGACTGCCTGCCAGAATGAGAACTGGCCTTCTGTATTTATACTAATTCTGGCTAACTGACTGGGCCAAATTCTCATTCTGGGTATCTATCTGTTCAGTATATATTATTATTTATGGTCGATTTCTTCTCTTGGAGGCTAATAACCTAATATAAATTATCTTCTTGAGCCGAAAAGTCTTCTAGGGTTATTAGCCAACTCATTAGGGTTTCTTGTTGCTTCCCGGAGTATTCTATCCTTGTCAGGTTTACACGTGGAGGTAAATACCTCCCGCAGCTACCATAATATCAACAATTGAACCCCATTGTATTCACACCCTGAGCCAATTAGGAATTTCTAGGTTTGATGGTAGAAGTGAAAATTCCATAACCACAAAGAAAACCATTTTCGTGAAGGAAACAAACATGTCAGAGATATCTTGATCGTCGGGAGAAGGAGAAACAACAATGAGTGGAGGTGGTATCCCACTACCACCTCATCCTTGTGGTAGATTGGAGGAGAGAAACAATAATGAGAGTTCATAGACTCATCCCACACCTATACTTAGATAAAGAAACAAATTAATCAGTGAGAGGAAGAAGAAGAACAATAAGACCAAGAGGTCTACATTAAACAATAAATTTCTTGTTTGTCACTGCTACAAGAAGAGATGACATAATGCTTCCATCTGTTAGTATGCAACGACATGAAAATATTGTGGAAATAAAGGCCATCATGAGATAGCCTAAGAATCCACTTGCACAATAACAAACAAAGAGGAACATAGAGAGGAGGAGTATGTCAATCAATCCATACTACGACGCCAATAACGTTTTCCACCATTGAAAGTTGAGTGGAAATTGGGAAGCAAAGTGTTGATGATCCTAATTTTAGGGGGTATATGGTCTAAATTCAGATGAAAAAGTCATAAATTTATAAAGCTAATATATTTCCCATGTGGATCAAGGAGATGCCCAACTCCTCACTAATTAATTGGGCTAACAGGTTTCCGATACGGGTCAAAGAGAGTCCCACCTCTCCATTGGGTTTTATTTTCCACTACTTAGTTAGCTGGGTAGCTAGGTCTATTATTATTATAATAGAGACTCATTTAATGAGATCTTTCCATTATTGTATCAGGTTTTATTTTCCACTACTTAACCAACTAGGTAGTTATATATATTACACTAATAATAGAGACTCATTTAATGAGCTCTCTTTGACTTTGTCCAATGGACCATTTTGTAATGCTATTACAGGCCTAGAAATCCTTCTCATAATATCAAGTTAATCATTTTGGCTTCTATCATATTTCATATTGTTCATTGTGAGATTAATTAACTCTAAGTGATTTACTAGTAATTAATTTTAGAGGCGAGGCTCCTCTTTGAGCCTCACCTCCCAAGTACTTTATTTACATGTTTTTTTGTCCATGCTTTTTTTCATGCAAGATCAACACATCTAAGCTCCTCCTCTCTGGGCATTCAAGCCATATAGATATCATCCCCCCAAGATCCAAATCAGTTGATGAATTAATACATAGATTCACCCTAAAAACCACACAACAAAGACAAGAGTGTGGAGAGTGAAGAGTGTGGAAGATGAAGAGTGGTCTTCCTCTCCAATCCAAGAGGAAGAAGTTGTCCAAGAAGATATATCAACATAGAAGGACATTGAAAAAACCAAGATAGACAATAGGTTGATACCAAGGGTGGACACAATACAGTTCTTTTGTTCAATATTGCATCCAAAGAACCCCTTCTTGGAAATGTGCTGGAGAGTGGTGCACAGAGGTCAATTACCTTCGGGATGTTTGGAGAACACCGAAAATGATTGTAAGCATGTGTAGGAACCAAATATTTTTTTCCATGATGAGAAGTAACTGATCCTAGATGAATAAGGAAACCACTCTTCCCTCGTGGAATTGTCATGTGATGGCAGTGAGATGGGGTCACACTAAGTAAGAATACTAGAATTATACTTGGCTTCATTGGAAGCTAAGTTGGATTGTCTCCAAAATATAGGAGGAGATGGGAATTGATGTTGAGTCTAGGGTTTGGATATGGAGATTGCTCAAAGCTAAGAGTTAGTGAGTAGATTTTTGCGATGAAGGAAAAGTGAGCCAAAACTAGAGCTAGTATCCAGAGTTGTGAGCCAGAGCTAGGAGCCAACATCAGATCCACATTCCAGAGAAGAAAACATAAGTACAATGATATAGATTGGTCTCAAAGGATAGAAAACAAGGAAGGTGAAATAATATGAGAGGAACCAAATTGCCAGCAAGTTCCCTCATCTATCCTTAGAAACTTTTTGGGACCAAAAGAATCTCAATGGGGAGCTGTGATCTGAAATGGATCTAAACCAAGAATGGACAAGACTCAGTACTGAAAGACCATTAATAAAACTATGATGGTTAGGTAAATTATGTAAATGATTAGAAACTATAAATCCTAACAAGACAAAAATGAGAACATGAGAGGAAAACTAAATGTAATTAAAAAATCGAATAGGAGAGAAGCCTTACAAAGGGGAAGTGAAGAGCCATGGATATTGGCCTTCCCTTACCCCTTATCTCTCTCTATTTCTTCAGATACTCTCATTCTCAAATGGAATTTTTTTTGGGCCATGGAGGAGACAAATAGCATTGTATCAGAATTATCAAAAAGTGAATACTGAGAACCATTCGAATATGGCTTTCCCATTTGGGTTTCTAGGGTAAACATTGCATCCACTTTTTCATGGAATGTCTTACAATTATTGTGTTTTATAGCATGGTTTATGTATTAATTATTTGTGATGAATTTTTTTCTCTTAGTTTGATTAATGGATAAGGAAGACTCTCTCTCGTAATTGTGATAGCTTCATGCGGAGATTGATTCAAGTTAATGTGACTTTTTTTTCATTGAGTAAGCCAAGACTGACCATTGTGCAAACCATCCCAACATACAAATAATCCATGTTGTCCATTTTCTTGTGAAATAGAGATCAAGGGTTGTAATTAAATAGTTGTTGTAACTATTTATCCTAGTTTCTATTTTGATAATTCATCTGATCTCTCAAAGAACGCTGGAAATTATCTCTTTCTTCTTGGTTGTTTTACCACTTTCTTAAATGTTTTCTCATTTATTGCACCAATTGTTAATTACCTAGGTGTTTTTATATGTTGTTGGGCAAATTTACAGTGTCTAAGTTGTTTCTAAATGTGCCTGGGCATTTTTAAATGGTGTTGGGAATATTTAAACCTTGTTGGGAAAACCTTTTCTCTCCCTAATTGCAATTTCAACCCCACAACTAATTTTTCTTTGCCAAGTCGACTTAGGTCTGTCCGAGACGATTCAATAGTGTCTATGTGATTCCTTTAGTTGTTGGAGGTTATTATTTGATGCCACTCACCTCAAAAGTGGGTTGGATGTTGAAATTATTTGTTGAATGATATTCACATGGTCTGGATGAGATCTCCTTGCCTAGGTTGTTTCCTTTCCACCCAGATGATTTTATAATTCCTCTAAGACATTTATGTAAGCCTGGTCGACTACACCCACCTCTAGATTATTAAATTCATCTCTGGTCAACTTTGTTTTGGGTCGACTTTTCCTGTATCCATTTTGAAATCACTGGGTCAAAATTTCATTGTTAGAGCAACTATTTCTCTTCCCATCGACCACACGTATAGGGGCAACATGGATCATGCACACTAGTCTCTCTCCCCTTGGACAAATAAATCCACAACTAGTCATTTGGAATTTGACTTAGATCTGGTTCGAATAATCACCTCAGGTCGTGTTACTCTTTGTTGGAGCTGACTTCCACTACCTGAGAAATTATTTCTTATTTGGTTGAATTAGAATATTCGCGGGTCAACTTTATATCTGGTCGACTTGTCCTTGTTCGAATTCACCTTGGATGATTATTATCTGGTCGACTAGTCTCCCACCTGGTCGATGTCCTTCAAGTGGAGCTAAGTCAACTTCAATTCATTGACTATTCCTCTATCGAAGAAATAAGCTAGCAATTGATGGTGGATGATCGATTGTTGTAGTGGAGGAAAATGGTGGGAAACCTCTTGCAAAGAGAAATAAAACAAACATGTGACAATTGGATCTAATGGAAACTATAGACATGACCTGATTGTGAGGAACATAGTCGTGAAAAATAGTGGACATGTGTATATTAGTTTCAAAAACTCTATTGGGATAGAAACAATTGCATCTCCATAATAAGTGACTCTTTCGATATTTTAATTCAGAATGTCAATTACAGACTTATCCATGGAATCACATTCGAAGCATGGGCATGGGAAACTTTGATGCTCACATTGCTAACATCATGGTGGAAGACTTGGCAGACTTGTAGCGTATGGTTTGCAGTCGACATCGATAGAGTAAGAAGAAGCATGGAGACCAAATTTGAATAGGGATACCCATTCAAGCACAGAGAAACAAATTGACTTCACATCTATGTTGGTGAAATAGAAAGTTCACAGGCCCACCATTTATGGATAAAAAAGGTGTTATCTTACAAACATAGTTACCAATTTAACGAGAATCCTATAGAGTTCTAGTTTTTCTAGAGGTCACATTTAGTGGCTATTTTTATCCCCATTTCAAAAAATGGTGCTATCAGTAGCACTTTGTTTTTCAAAGTTAATATTAAATTTTTTTTCCAACCATCTTATAAAAGTTGCAAAACAAATCCTTAAAATTGACCCCCCCCCCCCCTAAAAAAAAAGTGGTGCTCCCTATTGGAGAAATTTCTATTTTCGACACACTAGTTCAGTGGGAGTTAATTCACTAGTTCTATTTTAGGACTTTCTATTTTGACCATCACTATTATGGATGCATGCATTCCTAAGAAAATCTAACTGCTTGATTGCTTTTCTTAATTATGGAATGCTCCTTCCTATATATGAGTGTATTCCACTCATTCATTGTATCAATCACAATGATCATCATTGATTAGCTCATTAGAGTAGTGTGAATATATTTTCTCATTCTTCCATATTGAATGTCTCATCCTTTCTTGATAATCTTTGTTTGTACTTTCTTTAGCTAGATCTCCTTTGCAGGTTTCGATGAAACATTGACATGGTATCAGATCTACGTTGCTTGGAGCACTCCAGAAAATCCAGAAAATAGGAAAATCAGAGTTTCAGTGAGTAGAATATGTGTAACAGATAGGGTCTCACCCAGTACACTAGCTTAGTGTGACCGGTCGCTCCTACAATTACATATTTTTCAAACTTGGGCCGGTGATGCAGGAGCATCTCTCCACGTCAACAATGCGCTAGCCATACAACACATTTAGCGCGCATTAATGGAGAAAGGGAGACGCACAACCCTCTCAATTTTAAAATTTGAAATGTAATAAATGGTTGTAAGGCTGATAAATGCCAGACCACGCCTTTGTACAGGTAGTGGTTAGGGTTTCCTTAAATGGTTACCTGTAGTAGGTCCAGGTAATAGTCAAGCCTGGACATTCATTTATGGAATGAAGTCGTAGAGGTATGGAGCCGCTCTGTGATAGTGATAGCTCAGATATGGTGATGAGGATAAGCTCATGGGAGCCCTCATTTCATAGAAGGAATGTTAGGACTCGGAGTAGAGAGTTAGAGGAGGAGGAGATCTTGGTTAGAGAGGCCTTAGGAGATCTTAGAAGTTCTGAGAGAACTTGATAGAACTGAGACTTGTTACAGTCCAGTCTTTGTAAGAATTTTATAGATACATAGAGATTAATAGAAAAGCAGATTTTCCTGCATACTGTGTGTTTGGTGTTTATATGTTTTTATGCATTTCATGTTTTAAATGGGTAACTGGTGAAGCATTTTAGAGGTCTCGATTTCTTCTCGTCCTTGAGTTTCTGAGTGCAAGGAGTGAACATAGTCCATAAGGTGTACATTGACAGGGGTGAGGTAACCTCAGGAAATCTCAAGAGGGATAGTGTTGAACCTTCATCAGCAAAAGTGCAAGGAGTGAACAGGAAGAACTCTGTTGCGAGTTCAGGGAAAACTGAACTACTGAACGTTCTTTAAAGCTCTGCCAGGAGGTCATCGAGCCTGTGCATAGAGTGCACATGAGGGAATCTATTTCGATTTCAGGGAGGAGAAGTGTCGAGGAGAGACACTTACAAAGTTGCTAAACACTCTGTAGGCTCTGCAAGGCATGCATTGAGAAGAAGAACGCTAGGAGGGCGTGAAGCATTTCTCTGCAAGAAATACTTCAAATTGAGTTATTCAAAACCTCAACAACACCATGAGTGTGCGAGTGTGAACTTGTCTGAAGTTCTTAAGTTCAGGAGGAACAGTGCCTTTCCGCACAGAGAAATATAAAAAAGGAGCAAAAGGCAGAGAAAACCTTTCGAGGTTTCTGAGTTGACAAAGCTCAGAAGGGGAAGTGTTTCTATAACGCAGACGAGACCCAAAGGAACCAGGTTCGCAAGAGGAAGATTCAAAGGTCGAAACCTTTGACACTTAGAAAATATCCTAAGTTAGAGAGCAAGGGAAGCTCAAGAAGGAGGATCAACAATTGTCGTTAGATCAGCTGGGAAGACGAGATCTGGACCATTAGATCAGTGTTCAGATAGGAGGAGCGCACATAGGAGATGTTCAAATCTGAGCCGTCAGATCTGGAGGCATGGATCAACATCCGTTGATCTCGAGGTAAGGTGCGCATGGTTTAAGTTTTCGGCATTTCGCGTACCGGGAGACAAAAGAGGAGAGTCTTTCGACTCTCATGCCAAGATCGCGAAAGGGAGGTTTGTGATTAGATCCTAACCGTCAATCAGGACGAGATATGGACCGTTGATCGTCTGGAATTTGGACCATCAGAACTCGTGTAGAGGGCCGACATCCACATGATCTACGAGATCAACGCAAGTCTTTGCGCTCGTGCCAAGGAGGTGTTTAGGCATTTCATTACTGAGAAATCCGAGGGAAGAGTCTCGACACTCGTTCCCTAAAGTCGCGAAAGGAGATTTCGTGAATGGATCTAGACCGTCAGTCACAGAGGTTTATGAGCCGTCGGATCTGGAGGATGCATGGCAGAGATCCAGAGGTCATCGACGTTTTCATCACCAGGAGAATAAGGGTGAAGACTAGTGAAATCTTGCGAAAGGAGAGTTCGTGAAAACATCAGGGTCATTCATCAAGGAGGACACTGGCGAGTGGTCAAGGTTTCGGGGAAACCCCCGAAAGGTTGTGGGCCGTAGATCCAGTTAGATCATGATCGTTGGTTCAAGAGGAATCTGTACCATTGATCTCTCAAGGAGGGATTTTGGTGTTTCATGGATCGGAAAAATGAGAGGGAGAATCTTTCGACTCTCATACAAGATCTCGCGAAAAGGGTCAGCGCCGTTGATCTAGGGGAAGATCTGGACCGTTGAGCGTCTAAGGAGGAACTTCGGGGTTTCGGAAACCAGAAGATCAGGGAATAGAGGCCTTCGACTTCGCAAGTCATGAAGTCCCAAAACACCTTGGGACTTAGCCCTAGTTCATAAGAGAAAGGTTGCATGGTGAGAAGCGAAGGGAGATGCTAGTCCGTGGATCGACATTTCAAGATCAGGGGATTCAATGGAGAAGGAGTCGTGAGATGTGGAGTCCCGACTCATGAAACCGCGAAACAATCATGACCATTGAGGTGAGGAGGAAGCAGGGCTGTTGGATCCGGGCTATATAAGGATCGAGATTCGGGGTTTCAGGAATTGGAGTGTTGGGTTTACATTGCACCCATACCCATGAAATCACGAAATGAAAAATAACCTTTGGGGTGTAGGCCATGTTCATATCATCATGGTCGCATGAAGGAAGGGTCACATGCCAGAGATAGGGGAGGAGCTAGCTGTGGAGCTGGGCCCCATTTCAGGGTTTGGTATTTCAGAGGACAAGGAGCCGGGGAGAGCTCTCACGCAGAAATCCCGAGACACAAAAGGTGTGCAACCTAAAGCCTTGGGTCACGAGAGAGAAAGGAGTTGATCGTGAAAGGAGCCAGCGCCGTGTTGGGATGTTGTTTCAGAAAGAAGAGGAGCGTCGAAAAGGTGACATGCATGCAGGGCTTCTTAAAGCCTGCGTCAGGGACAAAGGGACCTGTGGATTTGTTCAGGAGGTTCCAACAAGGAACCAGAGAGCCATTTCGACTCGTGGAGGTAGAACGATCCAGTAACCGGGAGGTCATGGACCCTGCTGAGGTAGGGGGTCTGCATCAGGTGGTATCAGAGTGAGAAATTCCGTTTGTAGATTTCAGATGGAAGAGAAGAGGAAGATAGAGTGTTGGTGCTCTGTGGTGATTGTTTGTATGTGTGCAACAGTCAATAGACAACATGGTGAGCTGTAAAAGGAGATGGATATGCTTTCAGACATAGAGTGATCCATAGGCTTGCCAGGAGGACATGTGGAATATGGATATGGCTACTGAAGGCCATGAGCGTGGTGGAAGGGGAGACCACTAGCATAAAAGAAAAGAAGAAATTGATGAGGAACTCGCTGAGATAAGAGAGAGAATGGAACAACTAACATTGAGGATGCAACAGGAAGAAAAGGTACACTAGAGGTATGAATGGCCTCTGAATAGGAAAGCCAAATGGCCTGTTTGAAAGTTGATAGCCAGAAAACAACAACAAGAGTTGAAGAAGTGGCTGAGGTATGCTGAAAACCTCAGTGACATAGAAGAAGAAATGATCTGCATCTGTAAGCCAGAAATTGGAGAAACCCTCGATGATGAGGAAGGGAGATCAGTTTTAGATCTCATAAGCTGCCAGGAGGGCAGAAGTGAACTTTCAAATTTCCAAGTGGGCAATGGAAGGAGATCAGTGGATGATCTCATAGACTGCCAGGCGAGCAACAAAAAATTCCCAGGATGCCAAGTGGGCAAGGGGGAAGATATGAGGCTATGTGAAAGTCTCATGAACTCAGAGGAGAGTTCGTATCAGTAAGGAGTGTTGACAAGAGAGGGCTAGAAATACATTCTGATCATTGGGGAAATTGAAGTGTTCCTACCAAGCATCCCAGTTGGGGCCGAAGAATGTGTTGTAGATGAAGTAGCAGACAAAGGACAACTAGAAGACACTGTCAAAGAGGAGAACATGGATCATACACTGATGTTTTCCCAAAGAGAAGAATATGAGCATTCAAAATAATGGCTCAAAATTTTCAGTCAGGAAGCTGAACATGAGACAACTGTAGTACTAGAAGCTGCAGAAGCAGAAGAAAAAAAGGAGGGAGAAGACAACATAGATTTTGCTAATTTGTATCAAAAATTGGAAGCCCAGGAGAGAAGGGTAATGGTGCAAAGCTTGCACATCCAACAGACCAAGTTGGAAGAAGGTAGAGGAGCATACCAGCCTAGGGAGAAGCTGGAAGTATGCCAGCAGGAGAAATGGTAGCAACAAAACTGTTAGGGGAAGGAGTTGAGCAACAACTCAATGGTAAGACTGCAAAACTGGAATCTGCAACAGAGTGGCTGCTTAGTGCTAGAAAGGGAGATAAAAACAACAAGGGAGATCAGAAAAATCTTCCCACTCATAAGGAGGAGGAAATGCAGTCGAGAAGACTACATGAGGAGATCCAACCACTGGAGCAGCTGGACGAGGTACTTGAGAAGATAAGAAGGATGATGTTGAGGTCAGTGCAAGAAGCAGTTAGTGAGGAGAAGCTGAGCAGAGGAGAGATTGCCATAGCATTAGGGAAGAAGAAAAAGTAGTAGCATAGTTGGAGAGGAGCAAGAAGACAACTCCAAGGAAAATTTTTGGATCCAGGTGGATTTCAATACTGGAGAAGGGGAGCTCATGAGAAGGAGCTCATGATTTTTCCAGCAGAGGAGTATGATGTAGGAGCATCTCTCCACATCAACAATGTGCTAGCCATCCAACACATTCAACGCACATTAATGGAGAAAGGGAGATGCACAACCCTCTGAATTTTAAAATTTGAAATGTAATAAATGGTTGTAAGGCTGATAAATGCCAGACCACGTCTTTGTACAGGTAGTGGTTAGGGTTTCCTTAAATGGTTACTTGTAGCAGGTCTAGGTCATAGTCAAGCCTGGACATTCATTTATGGAATGAATTCGTAGAGGTATGGAGCCTCTATGTGATAGCGATAGCTCAAAGACGGTGATGAGGATAAGCTCATGGGAGCCCTCATTTTGTAGAAGGAATGTTAGGACTCAGAGTAGAGAGTTAGAGGAGGAGGAGATCTTGGTTAGAGAGGTCTAAGTTAGAGAGGCCTTAAGAGGTCTTAGAAGTTTTGAGAGAACTTGATAGAACTGAGACTTGTTACAGTCCAGTCTTTGTAAGCATTTTATAGATACACATAAATTAATAGAAAAGCATATTTTCCTGCATACTGTGTGTTTGGTGTTTATATGTTTATATGCATTTCATGTTTTAAATGCGTAACTGGTGAAACATTTTAGAGGTTTCAATTTCTTCTCGTCTTTGAGTTTCTGATTGCAAGGAGTGAACATAGTCTGCAAGGTGTGAGTTGACAGGGGTGAGGTAACCTCAGGAAATCTCAAGAGGGATAGTGTTGAACCTTCATCAGAAGAAGTGCAAGGAGTGCACAGGAAGAACTTTGTCGCAAGTTCAGGGAAAACAGAACTACTGAAGGTTCTGTAAATCTCTGCTAGGAGGGCATCAAGCATGTGCATAGAGTGCATAGGAGGGAATCTATTTTGAGTTTAGGGAGGAGAAGTGTTGAGGAGAGACACTTACAGAGTTGCTGAACACTCTGTAGGCTCCGCAAGGCATGCATCGAGCAGAAGAACGCCAAGAGGGCGTGAATCATTTCTCTGCAAGAAATACTTCGAATTGAGTTATTCGAAACCTCAACAACACTAGGAGCGTGCGAGTGTGAACTTGTCTCAAGTTCTTAAGTTTAGGAGGAACAATGCCTTTGTGCACAGAGAAATATCAGAAAGGAGCAGAAGGAATAGAAAACCTTTCGAGGTTTCTGAGTTGACAAAGCTCAGGAGAGGAAGAGTTTCTATAGCGCAGACGAGACCCAAAGGAACCAGGTTTGGAAGAGGAAGAGTCGAAGGTCGAAACCTTTGACACTTAGAAAATATCCTAAGTTAGAGAGCAAGGGAAGCTCAATAAGGAGAAGAAACAACTGCCGTTAGATCAGCTCAGAAGACGAGATCTGGACCATTAGATCAATGTTCAGATAGGAGGAGCGCACATAGGATATGTTTAAATCTGATCTGTCAGATCTGGAGGCATGGATCAACATCTTTAATCTCGAGGTAAGGTGCACATGTTTTAAGTTTTCAACATTTAGCATACCGGGAGATGAAAGAGGAGAGTCTTTTGAATCTCTTGCCAAGAATCATGAAAGGGAGGTTTGCGATTAGATCCTGACCATCAATCAGGACGAGATCTGGACTGTTGATCGTTCGGAGTCTGGACCATCAGATCTCATGTAGAGGGCCGACATCCGTACGATCTGCGAGATTAGCGCGAGTCTTAGCGTGAGTGCCAAGGAGGTGTTTCGACATTTCATTACCGTGAAATCCGAGGGAAGAGTCTCGACACGCGTTCCCCAAAGTCGCGAAAGGAGATTTCGCGAAGGGATCTAGACCATCGGTCACGAAGGTTTATGAGCTGTCGGATTTGGAGGACGTGTGGCAGAGATCTGAAGGCCATCGACATTTTCATCACTAGGAGAACAAGGGTGAAGACCAGTGAAATCTCGCGAAAGGAGAGTTCACGAAAACATCAGGGTCGTTCATCAAGGAGGACACTTGGCGAGCGGTCAAGGTTTTGGGGAAACCCCCGAAAGGTTGAGGGTCGTCGATCCAGTTGGATTGTGGTCGTTGGTTCAAGAGGAATATTTACTGTTGATCTCTCAAGGAGGGATTTCGGTGTTTTGTGGACTGGGAAAATGAGAGGGAGAATCTTTCGACTCTCATACGAGATCTCACAAAAGGGTCAGCGTCGTTGATCCAGGGGAAGATCTGGACCGTTGAGCATCCAAGGAGGAGCTTCAGGGTTTCGACAACCAGAATATCAGGGAACAGAGGTCTTCTACTTCGCAAGTCACGAAGTTTTGAAACACCTTGGGACGTAGCCCTAGGTCACAGGAGAAAGGTCACATGGTGAGAAGCGAAGGGAGGTGCTAACCCATGGATCGACATTTCAGGATCCGGGGGTTCAATGGAGAAGGAGTCGTGAGACGTGGAGTCCCGAATAGCGAAATCGCGAAACAATTATGACCGTTGAAGTAAGGAGGAAGCATGGTCGTTGGATTTTGCCTATATAAGGATCGAGATTAGGGGTTTTGGGGATTGGAGTGTTGGGTTTACATTGCACCCATACCCACGAAATCACGAAATGCAAAATAACCTTTGGGGTGTAGGCCACGTTCATAGTGTCGTGGTCACATGAAGGAAGGGTCACACGCCGGAGATACAGGAGGAGCTAGCTGTGGAGCTAGGCCCCATTTCGAGGTTCGGTATTTCAGAGGATAGGGAGTTGGGGAGAGCTTGCACACAAAAATATCGAAACGCCAAAGGCGTGTAGCCTAAAGCCTTGGGTCACAACCCAGGGTCACGAGAGAGAAAGGGGCTGATCATGAAAGGAGCTAGCGCTGTGTTGGGGTGTTGGTTCAGAAAGAAGAGGAGCATCGAAAAGGTGACGCGCACGCAAGGCTTCGCAAAGCCTACGTCAGGGACAAAGGGACCTGTGGATTTGTTCAAGAGGTTCCAACAGGGAACCAGAGAGCCATTTCAGCTCATGGAGGTAGAACGATCTAGTGACTGGGAGGCCGTGGACCCTACTGAGGTAGGGGTTCTGCATTAGCCAGTCACTCCCTATACACTAGAAAAGAGCAACCACAAGGACCTGATCATTGTGTGTCTTAAGGGAAACTGTGACCACCTATTCAAAGCTGAGTGTGACCACCTTCTGGCAGGGTCGCTCCCTATACATTGGAAAAGGGAGACCACTAGGACTTGATTGCTCTGTGTCTTAAGGGAAGGAGCGACCACCTCTTAAAGTTCCCCTTTTTTTCAGTTATTTATCCCAAAATATTAACTTTCCGAGTAAATGACTCATGAGAGAAGTAAATAAACCCATTATGTAAGAGGGTTTTCAACAATTTGGAAAAATTCCTCACCATTTGCTCATAAAGGAAGCCAGAAAATCACCTCCTCAAACTGATATGGATTTTCCATTTGATGTGCCCTTTCTGCAGTGATTTCTTAATTTTTTCACTTACTAATTGAGGGTAAATTTTTAGGGTTTCTTAGAAGAAGAGGGAGATATGGTTACAAAACCAATTATGTAGTCAAACTTGGTTGTAATACTCACACAATACAATTATCTTTATTGGAATCCCAAGGATGAATTCCAACTCAGAAGGAAAGGACTGTGTAATTTGACGATGGGGATAGAAATAAAACCTACATCGGTAATTGAGAAGACCAGATGGGAGAAATGAAAGGATGAGTCAACAAGACTTCTTCTTGAATTGATTTCAACTTATCTATGGTTTCATTTTGTCACATGAAAGAATCCAAATGTGATCTAGACCACCTTGGAAAGTCTTTTTGGAAATCGGGATCATATGAGAGGTCATATGCTTGAAGTAGAGTTGAATACCTTGGATCCTAAAAGTTTTGATAGTATACATGATTTCTTTACCAAGTTTAAATCTTTGATATTGAGCTTATAATCTTGTGGTATTGATAAATCTAAACAAGTGGACCAACTTATTCTAAGAATATTGGCTAAGCTAGGACTAGAATATGTTGTTTATGTCTCCACTTTCCATTCTGGTAGATATCTCATGGGAACACATTGGAAGAGGCATACCATGGATCAATTCATTGAATCTCTCACACATGAGTAGGAAAAACTCATTCATATGGGCCTAATCAAAGATCCCAAAGTACATGCACTCACTATGCATGATGGAAAAAGAGCATCCAAACAGAACATAAAGGAGAAATAGAACAAGAAGGAGGGATATTCCAAACCCTTCAACGATTCTTTGGGTTCCAAAGTGTAATCTTCAGATTCCAAGAAGAAGAAGAAGGGAAAGCAGTGCACTTACTGCAATAAACCAAATCATGAAGAATCCACATGCATGCAAAATAAAATTGATCTTATGGGACATGTACTTCAGCATAACAACCTTGGAAACTTCATTCTAGAAGGAGTCAAGAAACAGAAGGAAGAAGATCCTGCTCCTAAGAAAGGTAATCATCATGCTCTTGTTGAAATTAATTCCTCATGGATTATAGATTCTGGCACATCACATCACATGGAAACAAAAGAGGAATTTTTCACTTCTTTGAGTTCATGCTCAAGACCCCCTATTCTGATGGGGGGTGATACTCCAATAACAATAGCAGGAGAGGGAAGAGTGGGAATTCATAATGGAATTTTTGAGAATGTTTTATTTGTTCCAAATCTTTCCATGAATCTTCTCTTAGTTTATCAGATCACTTAGAAAGGTAAAAAGGTTGAATTTACATCTGATTTAGTTTATGTACTTGATATGCATGACAATTCCATTAATGCAATCGGTGAGGTGGATCACAAATCCAGGTTGTATAAATTCACTAAGTTTGTTGACAATGACTACTCTTTTATACTTACACATAAGGAGATTAATTTGCATGCACCTCCAGTGAAAAATGAAGATACTATTATGCTTCCATCAGTTTCAGACATCATAGATGATTCCATACACTCATATTTTGTACATGGAAATGAGCAGGTAGTACAACCAGATAAGAAGCCAACGCCGAAGCTTCTGCAAATTCCCAAGAGGGCACAATTCACACTTCAAGCAACAGGTGTCCTTGTAGGGAATCCATTGGATTCTAGGAGGAATCAATCTCAGGATGAGGAGCCTTCTCATGTACTTTCAGCTTATGAACCAATGATTCCCATGCATTTCTATATGGTTCAATCTTGAGATCCACATACCTACAGTAAGGCTGTGGGAAATCCATTATGGAAAGCATCCATGCAGAAGGAGTATGACTCACTTCTAAAGAATCAGACTTGGTATCTGGTTCCACTTCCACCAGAAAGGAATATTTTCAAGTGCAGATGGGTCCACAGGATCAAGAGGTACAAGGAAAAATAGGTTGCCAAAGGACTTCATCAGATCCATAACGATTTATATATCTTCACGAAGATTTTCAGTGAAAAAAAGTTTCATACTTTGCAGGATCATCTTAGAGTGAAGAACACAGTTTCCTAGCAACTGACTTTTCTTCCTTTGATGCATTTTCTTTTGAGGGGGGGGGGGGGNGTTCCCCACATGGTTTTCCCTCTTTCCTCATTTTTATCCAATGCTCATTAGTTTCATTGTACATGAGTACCTAATATGGCCTAGTAGTTGGGACTCATTTTTTACTCCATAATGATGTTCAGGTGGGGTGTTGGAGAAATTTCTATTTTCGACACACTAGTTCAGTGGGAGTTAACTGATTAGTTCTATTTTAGGAATTTCTATTTTGATCATCACTATTATGCATGCATGCATTCCTAAGGAAAACTAACGAATTGATTGTGTTTCTTAATTATGGAATGTTCTTGCCTATATATGAGTGTATTCCACTCATTCATTGTATCAATCACAATGATCATCATTGATTAGCTCATTGGAGTATTGTGAATATATTTCTCATTCTTCCATATTGAATCTCTCGTCCTTTCTTGATAAGATTTGTTTGTACTTTCTTTATCTATATCTCATGTGCARGTTTCGATGAAACATTGACACTCCCAATATCACCTATTTTTTTTGGTATTAAAATTACAACTTGGATGAAATCGTGGTCTCGACAACCACTACCATTCTGAAAAAAAACCTTACAATTGACCCGTAATATGAAAAGTGGTTCTAGYGGTAGCTCCCCCTTTTTTTTTTCCAGGGTTAACATTACAACTTGTTTGAAACTATGGCCTTAAAAATCAATATCTTTGTGAACTGAAAACATGWAAGTAACCTCCAAATTGAAATGTGTTGCTACGAGTAGCACATTTGTTATTTTTTTAGGCTTAAAATTGTAAAGTTTTTTAGGTCATGGCCTAAAAATTGACACTATTCCAATCAAAATAATAAAAAAAGAAATAAATAATTGTAAGATTTGGCTAAAAATCCACCCAAGAATGGAAATAAATGAAGGAAAGAAAATCTAGAAATTAGAAATGAGCAAGACTAAAATGTATTCTAATCAAGAGAATGCAAAGCATACAATGAAAATGAGATGCTCATATGAGAGAGATGGCTGAGTATATATAGGATATACCATGCAAGAGACTAAAAACACAACCAATGTGGGATAAAGTGAAAATTTCCCTATGTAAACTTAACCTACTGTGAAAAGAGATAAAGTGGAGAATTAGATAAGAAAGACCTACATAGATAACTAAACCTATCCATGGTAACAATAATAAAAATAAAAAACAAATCTAGAAGGAAAATCCCCGAAACAAAGAGAAAAATCATGTTTTTTAGAAAAAAAAAAAACACATTTTAAATGAAAAACATAATAATATTAAAAAAACTCAATTTAAAAAGAAAAAATAGAAAAAAAAGGAAATCAAATAATTTTTTTTTTAATTGATTAAAAATGAAATATTAATTGTCAAGGCCATAGTTTCAAACAAGTTATAATGTTAACCTCGAAGAAAGGGGGTGCTATTGCTAGCACCACTTTTCATATCATGGTTCGATTTTAAGGTTTTTGTTCAGATACCTCATTCAAATACAAATGTCAATGACAGATGCATACTCAGTTAGTAATGATGAAGATAATAGACCTATGAGTTCCTTCTTCATGGTAACATACTTTTGATCCATTCATAGATAAAAAGAAATAAAAATAAATGAAAATGATTTACATTCCCAATTCCTTTTTCTTTGAATCTTGAGATCACAAATGTAATATACTAAAAGAAACAATTGAAGTCTATATAATAAACTAATATCAATTTCTGATTGCAAGGAAGATAAGAGATAATAGAATTATCATTAAGCACATTCTCCACAAAAGATCCATCTTTTCACCTTGGCTCCATCCTGCCCTTAAGAACATAAGAGCTCTGATACCGTGTTAAGAAATAGAACATAACTAAGACACAAGAAATTGGTTGAAAAGTCTTTAAGTCACTCTCAACATTATATTCATTCTAATGATACAAATTTATAGTACATGCATGTAACCATCTCATAAAATATATTTACTCTCGCATCAACACCTCATCAAGATAAAGGATAGGAGGAGGAAAAATATGATCTAATACACACTTAGAATACAAATTATAACCTATAATGTGAAATACATAAAGGTGGTGTAGGACTTCATGATTGTATAGGGAGTCACAAGCTAACAATATCATTTCCTTATGATCCAACCAACCTCATCAATGGGTAGGAAAATTATTTTGTAATCCTTCTCAATGTACCATCTTCTTAAGATTTGTCTCTTGGCCTTCCCCCTTCTCACGCAAGGGTGAAATTTGGCTTGATTTTGAGTTTACAAGTGTCAAGAACAAGGTAAAAATAAGGTATAGCTATTTCCATTTTCCTTTTAACTCAAGTTAACTTTAAAGGTCATTTTCACAAGTTTCCCCCTTCCCCATGGATTCCCAACCTCTAGGATATGGTGGTCATCCTCATTGAATCAACAACCCTTCCTTTGAGTGCATTTCCTTGTCTTTTCCATCAATGTCTCAACCTGAAAAAATTTAGTCATTACATAATACCAATGCATATATATAACACCATCATCATAAATCAAGAGCTTCATAACATGGCGTACATCAATGGACATGTTATTCAATAACTACATACAAAATCAATCGCGTTGTCATAAAGACTAATCATGTTAAATCATCATAAAATATTTATCAATGTTACATAACCATTATCAAAAACATTTAATGCTAAATAAATTATAAAAAATAATCATTAGTACTAATCACAAACTAGATACTCACATAAATGTTTAGGTCTATCATAATCAATCATCAATAAAATTAGGAAACAAGGAAATGATGACTTTATAACACCGTCTCTTATTAGTCAAAACAAATCATAAATATATTTATAACACATGTATCATATAAATATCATACAACATATAATCCTAACTAAGTACACGATCCCTCTAAAGTATCGAGTAATGATTACTGAACATAAGAAAACAATGGCATACTCATCGAGTCACATATATATCTAATCACATATTATATCTAGGGGATTAGGAGTCCAAAATCCCATCTCCTTACGATCATCACGGGGGAACTCATCACATGTCAAAAAATATAATTTATCATAATCATTAAGTATATGAAATTCATCCATAGCGAGAAATGACATAAGGGTTTAGTCAACAACATTTACTTAGCAATAAATGTACATCAAGGGGTCTTTCCACCCTTTCCATCTTAAGTAAACACACACATCATAGAAGGATAACAAGTTCATCATAAACAAATAAGGCTATCGCCTCGAAGCTAATGCAAAATTAAGTACACAAATTCTTTATTCTAGGTTTCCAACTCACTCATCATCGTGTTCAATTGCATCATTATATTAAATTGTCATCATCATTCGAACCTAGGTTATCACATTATGATCAAAGAATAATAGCATTAGCCTCAAATATTATCATATCATCGTTCTCATCATTAATCAAAGTATCTTTAATGACACATGCACATGGCTAGGATTAAAGGAGAAGGAATTGGATTAATTTTACATTGGGTCGTGTTTAAAGGGGAAAGTTCTTTCATAGAAGCTTCATTGTAAGTTACAAAGGGTCAGACTTAATCTAAATCATACACCAATTAATAAAAATGCAATTAAAGTAGGGAACATATATTAAGCTATTATCTACATCATTTTATTTGAAATGCATTTTATTTGTCTAATGTAGATGTCAAGAGGTAAATAAGTTAGAACCCATTAATCACACAACACCAGTAGATGCACTCTACTTAGAGTTTTTTTAATTTCTAGTGATGTTGATTTAGTCTCTATATTGGCTCACTTGTTTTTCACTTGATGTAGAATGACATAAACCTTATCTCCTTTGATATCTCACATGATTACAACCAAATGATAGAATTCATGAATAATGGAAACCTTCACTTAGAGCCTTATGTCCCCAAACCGACTTATCCATGAGGCAACGATCTCCTTATCACTCAATCACCATCCAATCCTTAATTATATTGATTTCCTAGGATTCCACTATGGGTATGTGAATCTTGCACTCAAACTAATATGAAAGGATATCCTTGAAAATGTTATGTTCATTGATACATATAGTGTGTGTATGTTGATGCAAATGATATTAACAATACAAGGAAATTCTAAATTTTTCTAGGCTATCATTCATCTATTGTGATAATTAAAAATTATATGACAATATCGAGTTACTAATTTAAAGGTAAATCTAACAACCATCTTGAGTTTGGAAGTTTTACAATAATAATAAAAAATAAGTCTTGCTGATTATAGAAAAAAAGATGAATGAAATTAAATTTAACATAAATTCTATGACAATTAAATTCTTTCGTAGATAATGACAATAAACTCTATAACATAATAAAAATGACTAAGTACAACTTCTCTATTGAGATGCAATTTAGAATTCATAAGCAATGTCAACATGTGAATATTATGAAAGGAAATTTATTATGAACCAAGGACATCACCGTTATTTTACACAATGAGCTGAAGGCCCTAGTTATCGAATTCCAAATTAATTTTCTTCTTTTATTAGAAGTTATTTATTTATATTTATCTTATTAGTCCCTTCCCTTTGGACTACAAGGACTATTAGTAACCATTTTTTCATTCTTCTACTAGTCGTTGCACGCATACCCACCATTTTAACCAAAGTTTTGATAGAGTCATATGATTTTCCAAATGACATTTTATTTGTAGGCCTAAGTTTTTATTTTGAGGCCTTATTTGGCATCAAATCAAGGAAATGGTGAAATATCTGGTTTGAAACTTATCAAATCAAGACTGCATTACGATGTACATCATTTGAAGTGTATTAATGCTAGCTTTGTTGTTAGTATTAGTTCATAGAAATTTAATGTTTATGCATTTTGTTTACTGTATCCTAAGTAATTCCAATTAATGTTAGGTTTCAATTTCCAAAGGTGGTAGATGGGCATTGTGTAGCTGATCATTGTCCAACTATAGATTGCATGGAAGATCAATGCTTATTTCTTCCTAGCAAGCAATCTCCATTTCCTCAAATCTTTGTAGACATTCTTGTAGCTTTCCTATTTGTTATTTCCTTTGATCCTGACAAACTTATGATGGAGGAAGGGTGGATTGAGATCAAGTTGAGTTACCACCAACGAAAGACCATGGAGCCTATCAAAGCATATCAAATCTTGTTAGACTACGCAAAACACAACAGATCCTATCAAATCTTGTTAAATATTGTCAGACTATGCAAAACACAACTCATCTTGTTGGATATATTTCAATTGAAATTACATAGCAGAGGCATTACTAGAAGAAGTGTTCACCTACAAGTAAAAAAAAATTGAAAAAGTGGGAAATTACCTTGCTAGTCATCCAATGCTTGCTTCCCAGATTCATTCTCTTAGTGTGTTGTAAAGGGAAATAGATCATTGATTTTGTGTATGCCTCTTCATTGTTCTCAATTCCCCAACTTATTTTCCCATGGTTTCTCTATAACAATAAATTAACAACTTATTTTCCTGCGATTTTTTTGTTTGTGATCAAATTTATTCACTATGCCAAAATCCAGATGCCAATACCATACCTAAATTTCCCTCGAATTTTATTGTAAAATATGTTTTTATCAACAAGACAATGAATTTTAGTAGGAGCCTTCTTAAAGGAAATGGCGGTGTTAAAAATCTATGGTCTCTATTTCCAACAATTTTTGCCAACTATTTTCATTTTTCTATTGTAGCAAATGACCAAAAAAATATAATAGAGGTTACCTGGTAATGTCCAGGATGCAAGGAAACATGGATTAGTCCTCCATGAATATAAATTGATGAAACAATTATCTCTTCATGTTGTGGTACTTTATTTGTTTCTACTGAAACTATTGGTGGTTATTGTTGGATTACTAAGAGTGGGGGTGAATCAGTAATGATAAATTTATACACTTTTAACCACAATTTATATTCCTTTAACTTATTCAACAATGTTAATCATTTCACAATTAATATGTTTTTGCATCATATAACATTATTATACATCAATGCATAATAAACAATAATATACACATCCACACAATGCACAATACACCACTATTTTACGTGGAAACCCAATGCGGGAGAAAACCACATAATGATTTTCTTATATGTCTTTAAGAATTACATTCAAGGAAGCACCAACTTCCAATTCTCTAGCTCCAATCCCCCTAGTTTCTTAGGATACAACTTGAGGGAATCTCCAACTCCCCAATTCTCTAGCTACAACCAAAAGGAGGATACAACCCCCTATGTTCTCTGGATACAACAGAAAGGTGGATACAACCACCTAGTTCTCAAGCTCCAATCCAAAGGAAGGTCCAACTCCCTGATTCTCCAACACCAACTAGAAGGAGGCTACAACCTCCTTTCCTTTCCCTGTCTTTCCGCCCTGAAATATAAGTGCCAAATAAATGATGAAACCCATGCAGCACTGTCATTGTGAGATATACCACTATAAACCTGTACCAATCTGTGCCAACAACCTGTAACCAACTTGTACCAATAACCTGTAATCAACTTGTACCAGTAATTAGCATATACCAACAAATACCAATAAGTACGCGACATGTGTATGCTACAACTCGCGTATGTACATGACCTGTCTATACTGCAACATGTGTATGTACGTGTCCTATATATACTACAACATGTGCACACCTTAAAAAAACTAAGGTTTTCACCTCTCTGAAACTTAGACCCTTTTCTGTCTCTGTCACATCAACCTGCAACTTGTCCTAACCTGTACCAATCAACATGTACGATCAACCATGTACATCAATCACTCACACAACCTATACCATCACAAGTGCATCAACTATGCACATCACAATACCTCATAACCATCCCCAAGACCAAGATGTTATTTTAATAATATATCAAGATAGCTATGCCACATCATCCATATACCATGTGTCAACAATACTACTAGAAAGTGCCTTTAACCATGCACCAAACATGTACCAAGAATACCCCTCAATAGATCATATTTGATAACATAGATCTCATACTCAATCTCCCAATACTATCATTCAAACCATGTGCATCTATGTTTCTCTAGTCACGTTCCATACATGTGCATACAATCATAATAATGTGTAATAAACCCTCACATGGAGTAGACATCAAACCCTCACTTATTTGCAGCCTCAAACTACACCAAAACTTCACCAACACATCACAACCAAAACCCTCAACCATGTACCAAGAAATACAAGATATGCCTTAACACTCAACCCAACAAGATGTAACAATAATAAATACCAGACATACTAGTGTTGTATTTCTGTAGATATAGCTCATACAATAAGTGTCATACAACCAACAACCTCTCTAGGAAAAATCCTCATTCTCCCATAACCATATATCATGTAGACAACAATATCCAACTACACATAAGAATATAAAATACCTTTTGAACCTGTAGATAGATCTGTTGTACCTAATCACTATAGACCTTCATGGGAGCTTGCTTTTATAATATAAAGACCCAACATCTTCATCTACTCAAGATTTCATGGCCTTTCCCAATTGTATGCGACCTTTTCTTCTTTAGCTTGCGTATGTACGTGCCATGTTCTCATTCAACCCTCATATGTACACGTATTCTTCCATTGCAGCCCACATACACCTCAAAAACTATGGGTTTTTCAGTAATTTTCCTAGTCCAAAAATTTCATCGTCAACCCTCCTTTCCTACCTCAGACTTGTGTAACTTGATGTATCAATGTGTACCTGCAATAGAACTTTTACAAAATAGATATTTAGTAATATTCAATAGGTATGGTAGGTGCTAATGGGAGTTACTTGCTCTCTTATTTATACTCTTCAAGTGGTTTCCTCTAGAAGTTTCCTTGTAATTTTTTTACCCTTTTCTCCATCTTTTAGGGCTAACCACTTTCTTGTTGCAACAACTTTATTATTTAAATAATTTCTCTTTGCAACCACTTTGACCACTTTATTATTTAAATAGTTTCTCTTTACTCATAACTTCTGGTTGGAACTAACTTTTCCATAATTAGTCAACTGATAAATTCTCTTCCCTTAACTAACTTCTTGTTACAACCACTTTAGTATTTAATTTATTTCTTGGTCAACCACTTTGACTATTCATTCTTCTAATCACAACTACTTTACCCATAATTAATAAACTCACCACTTCTAGTTGTAACTAATTTATTTTTAATTATTTTCTTATTGCAACAACTTAGCTCATGATTAACTCCTAGTTAAAACCACTTTGACTAGTAAACTTCTTCTAGGATTTTCTAAAATAATTGACTTCTTTGACCTTCTAGGGGATTCTAGATAACTCATGAGGGTTCTCCAACTTCAATAAGCCATATCTCCTCCACTGTGAGGAACTACTTGATGTTCCGCATATCACCAGAAATGACATGACATGTACTATTCATCTAGAATATTCTTTCCTATAAATTCATTGATATTCATGCTTTTATACCTCAAACAAAATAGAGTCCCTTACCCATACCTTTGTGCTATCGGACTTCACTACCGAACTTCTCCAAGGGTTGACATCAATCTATAAGGGTTGGCATCAATCTACAATGAAATATCCTTGATCCAGCTGATATGGATATCTACTGTTGAACTATGGTTTGGCTATTGAATCTGATACTCTGGGGGTTTCTGACTGCGTTTGAGTAACTGTGTGAGGATGATCGGTTGTTTTTACATGTTTGTTCCAATTTATTATGTGTTTAGTAGTGTAAAACAATACACGCAAAATAAGGACAACACAACTCA
>JASDQU010106826.1:0-14698 GCA_032191745.1 Picea mariana | reverse complement strand
ATATATATATATATATATATATATATATATAAAATGCTGGAAAAAGATGTAAATAAAATAAAGACTGGAAGTAGATATGATAATCGTTAGTTAGATCTCATGGATTTTCACTGGAATACAAAATAACAGATAAGAAATACCCGTGACTAGAAGAACAGGTGTTGGTCTGCGCATCCACAGATAGATTGGCAAAAAGCAGTCTGGCAGCTCACGGTAACTGCTGTAGAATCCAGAAAACTCACCCTGATGGCGATACCCATTGGAATGACCTAGAAACTGTCTCAAAAGATGTGCCCTGGCCTCTATACTAATCCTGATGACTATTGGACTGAAGATACGACCTCTGAAGCTCCGGATCTCAACCCCTGGGGGTTTTTGCACCTCCTGGGCTCAATGAGTGTGCCCTAATGATTCTGATGACAGAATCTAATGGTGTATAGCTCAAAATGATCGTCTTGGTCTCCTCTGTAATGGGTCAGAAGGGATTCCTCAGATCTGCCCTGGAATGTGCCCTGGGATCCCAAATGTGCTTCCTCTGGAGATGGGCCCTAAATGACTATTTTACGCTTTCCGGAGGATTCCACCATCGGAAACTAACAATAGATGGATCAATAGGTGCGCCCTGGCTATCTCTCTAATGTTTCGGAAGGAATCAACCAAATTCAAACTGTCACAAGTGACCACACAAACCCTCTCTCAAACACTTGTGCCCTCACTGGCTGAGTTGCGTAATCATTGAATTGGACACTGTAATGCATGGTGAAATACCTGGATGGTTATCTGATAGGCGTATGTCTCTCAACACCAAAACCGATCAATGGTGGTGGTTTCCTCCATAAATCCACAAAACAACAAGGGGGTCTATTTCCTCCTCCTCTTCAAATATCTCAACATCAAATCATAGCATAATTATGAATTAGGTTTTTTTACCCTTCCTTTATAGCTTCCCAAAACCCTAATTCATTGTTGAACTTTTCTCTCCAAGTGAATTTTACTTTATTTTATTATTCCTTGATTAAATCACTTAATTAATTAACTAATTAACCACTTTACCTCTAAAAAGTGATTTATCCATCCCAATGGCTTCTCCGACCACCAAAAGTCACTTCTCATCATTTTATCTTGTAATTCTCTTCCTCCCAATTCCGATGAGTTGTTACACTAAGAGGTTTCTCCAAGTAATATGCCCATTATGACCTTCTTAGTGAATTTAATTAAGATATGACCCATAATAACTCAAAATTACAGAAATCGTTGGAATGCAATGGAACCAAAGACAAGCGGTGCGAAATGGATCCTGATGATGAACGACACAAGTCAGGCCCAATAAAACCCCTCAATATCTCTCAAACTCTATGTCACCCCTATCTAGCTACTTTGGTAGGCATAACACTATGTAATTTTATAATGTCCCAAAATGGGGACATTACAGTCCTCCCTACAGGAATATTGATTGTCCTCAAGCAATAACTGAGTCCAACTACATATGATACCGGGGTCCCATATCGACCTGTGTCACACAAGGTAGACTCCCCTCAAGATGTGGCCTCTCCAAGTGCTCACCACGCATGACACCCACATGCTCCTGATGAGTAGAATGATCAATGGCCAAAGAATCTTAGTCAACTCCTCGAGCAACCACTCTACTCGAAACTCAACTCCATAAAACGTGGAACTACCAAGCACTCCAATCCCTGGATCCCATATAGAATGTGAACTGCAATGCCTCGTGAAATATAGTCTTGTAACATATCAATACCATGAGTCTTCTGCAAATAACACACGATCTCAACTCGAAATGAGTCTATCCTCCAAGATAGTACCAACCCCAACACGACCTCCACCAACTGAACATGCTACTGCCATAGTGAGGTACTACAATACCTCAACAAATCACCAACAAGTTATGTGCTCCCCTCAATACTGAAGCTCACTGGAAAGTCAAAGTGACTTCCCCCTGCAAAGATCTAATCATATCCATTAGTCAATGAAATGCCCAACCCTGTAATCCCAGGGTCCCATGCTAGCCTCTATCAAGGACCATGACAAGGACACTGCACTATTGTGATCAGGACATTCTGCTCAAAATATACATATTGGATTCCCCACTCCTCCATCCTCATGTTGAAATACGTATGAAAATGGGGCCTGCTTTCAAGAAGTTGAACATGTAAAGATATCTCTGTGGAATCATCATCTGTCCAACCACCTCCATACTCGATCATGAGTATCAATAGGGAGAACCTATCTCACCACATAGAACAAGTCCCTGCAAGCCCTCTCAAAACCATCCAAGAGTGAAGTATGTTGCTCACTGGCGCAACCTGGGCCATCATAAGATGAAACAACCCAATAACCAAATGGACTCTTGGATCCCATGGAAAAATTGGAAGTTCATCACTTCCAATCCTCACTAATTGTTCATGTGTCATACTGATAACTATCAGAAGCCCTCCATCCTCATCCTAATGAGAATCTGAATCTATGTCACCCTATGAGATATCTTTATCCCACGGCCTAAGATGCTCACCTTCATGCCCAAGGTATCAACTGTCTGTCTCTGATGATCCACCCCTATCCTTTTGTATGCAATAAAGACACTCTCGCCAGGTGGTATCGGCCTACTAACTCTCCATGTCCCCTACCACTGTTTATCTCCCCCTATGTTGTTGTCAATGATGAAAGTATCAGGAAAAGCTAATAGAAACATTTTTAACCGACTGTAGGACTGGAAAGTGTCATATGCTTTGGTCAATCCCTAGGATTGGACCAAAAACTCATCCACTAGCACCCATGGTGAATAATCGTCTAAACTCCAATTATCGGATACAACAATAGATAACTCTACAAACTGTTGTTCAATCACTCTCCCTCCATCATCACTCAGACAGTTGTTGCTACTATGAAGGTGATATCCCATAACTATGTGTTGTTGCAAGGGAGAGGAATCTCCATGATACACTAAGTGTGTCGCCTCCCTACAATCCAATGCATCCCCATGAATCCCATTGTACATCTTTCTCATCAACATATGTCCAAGGTGTACTACCGGATCAACCTCTGTGTGGATATCAATCAATCCTAGAACACAATTGAAAGTTTCCTCATAATTTCCCCTGGATTTGGAATCCTCATGTGTATGTGTATAACTAATTGTCTCAGAACTACCCATGAATGGTGGCCTCTGTGACACCCAGACATCCTCCAACAATGTAACTGAGGAACATATCTGACTCTTTACCGAGATAGATATAGTGTATCTCTGAAGAGTCTCCTCAAGGATCTCATCTAATCTGGACTCTGATTCTTGAAGGGTTGTCTATGTGCCTTCCAATAATCCTTGTGTTCTCACCAACTCATGAGTGAGTCAGTCCACCTCAACCTCATGCTCCCTCAATGCCTTGTGATACATCTCGCTAATCTCCAATAGGTAATCCCTATCCATCAATAACTTCTGATAGTCGTCCCTCATCACAATCACCCTCTCCATGAGTGTAGGGAAGTCATCAATGGCAAGACCCCTATATGAACTAGGATGTGCCATCGAGGCCCTCCAACAATAACCTGCCACCAATGCATATGTATCATCAATGCATCTAGTGGCTTCCATGATGATGTCCTCACTGACTCTCAATTGTCATGTCAAGTGTTGTGACCCCTGATCACAACCCTGTTGAGGTCCAACCTCATGCCTATCACTGCTAGTGTCAATAATGGAATCCTCAACAACACACTCCTCAAAAGATAAGGTATTGAACTTCCCATTGTACACTGTGCTACTGAGTCCTCCTATATGCCATTGCATGCCATCACTAAGTGCGATCCCCATCTAAATCACACTATATCATGTATGGACAACTGTATCCTTCTGTGCACTCACCCTACTAATATCATCTGCGCCTGGATCCCATACATATGTGTCCAAACACGTGATATGGTCATCCCGACCAATAAGGAGTGCATCCTCATCACTGTAGATCGATCCTCAGAATAAGTGTCTCAACAAGCTGTCAGTCTCCGCAACCTAGTCCATCAATGGAATCTCCAAGAGTGGTGGTTCACTCTACTCATACTGATAGGTATGTGTAAGTTCAACTAACTCCAAGCCATACCTCTCCTCTTAGGTCTGTAGATCCATATGTCCCTTGTGTACAATCCCCACACAAGGCTCCTCTACCATATCAGGAATGCCACTAATATCATCATGTGTCTTGGCTAGAATAGGTGACTGAGAAGATGAAAAATGTGGATCGCTCATCCTAAGAAGCTCATCAACCTCCATACATGGCTTCCTAGAATCCATGTCTACACCCAAGGGTTGGTCATCCAACCACCTAATCTCATCACGTCCAAATGCCAACACATATGAATCCTCACAAGTGTCATCACTATGCTGAAGTGTTGAAATCTCAACACTTCCTGGTAGGGAAGATGAAGAACATGCGTTATCATCCTGTCCATCCAACTGTCCCTCAGATGCGCAAGAGTCACTAGCCTCAAATGACTGCTCTAAATAGGCATATGTGGTTGCATTTTCATGCACCTCCTCATCCTCACTGTCATAGTGTACCTCAACAATGGGCACCTTCCCCTTCTTGTCCCCTGATAGTTGGGGTTCATACCACTCTGGATGTTTGATGGTGCAAAAATCCTTGAATGACATGTCTCCATGAAATTATGTACCAAGCTCCTGATACTGTCTCAAACAATTTGAAAACTCCTCATCATGTCCTTTATGTCCTGTTTGTTTCCTCTTTGAACCACTAGGCCCTCCTGTGGCATTGGAACCTACAATGCTCATGCTATGTTGGAGCATCTGTGCACTAAGGTTCATCTGTTGTATGGAGGTCAACAGGTCTCTCTATCCCCTAGCTAGGTCATTCAACATGTATTGCATACTGTAAAAATGTATCTCGGGGTCTCTCCCCTTGCCCTCGGGTGTCTCATGCCTATCACCCATAGTCCCCTCTATCTCGACCTCTGTGTCTGAACTGATATTCTCTCTGCCATATATCTATGGCTTTGTATCTGACTGAGTGTGGAAGGGGGTGTAATCCCTTCGGTTTATATCTCTCATATCTCTGCCATGACCTCTGCGGTACTAAATGTACTCGTCCCCAATATGCCCTCGACCCTCTGGGTATTCTTGACCTATTGCCAGAATCATGGGGTCATGAGAAGCACTTCTTAACAGGTTGGAAAGAAGAAGGCTCTGATACCACTGAAATATCCCTGATTTAGCTGATCTGGATATCTACTGCTGAAATACGATTTGGCTACTAAATTTGATACTTTGGGGGTTTCTGTCTGCATTTGAGTAACTGTGTGAATATGCTCAGTTGTTTTTACATGTTTGTTCCAATTTTTAATGTGTTAATAGTGTAAAACAATACGTGCGAAATAAGGACAACATAGCTCAATGATATATATATATATATATATATATATATATATATATATATATATAATGCTGGAAAAAGCAGGAAATACAATAAAGACTGGAAGCAGATATGATAAACGTCAGTTAGATCTCATGGATCATCACTGGAATACAAAATAACATATAAGAAATGCATATGACCAGAAGAACAGGTGTTGGTCTGCGCATGCACCGATAGATCGACAAAAAGCAGTCTGGCAGCTCACGGTAACTGTTGTAGAATCCGGAAAACTTGCCCTGATGGCGATACCCATCGAAATGAGCTAGAAACTGTCTCAAAAGATGCACCCTGGTCTCTAGACTGATCCTGATGATTGTCAGACTGAAGATTGGACCTCTGAAGCTTCAGATCTCACCGCCTGGGGGTTTGTGCACCTCCTCAATGAGTGCACCCTAGTGATTCCACCGACGAAATCTGACGATGTATAGCTCAAAAAAATCGTCCTAGTCTCCTCTATAATGGGTTGGAAAGGATTCCTAATATCTATCCCAGAATGTTCCCTGGAACCCCAAATGTGCTTCCTCTGGAGTTGGGCCCTAAATGATTGTTTCCATCTTTCTGAAATATTCCACTGTCGAAAACTGACGAAAAATGGCTCAATAGGTGCACCCTGGCTAGCTCTCTAATGGGTCGGAAGGAATTGGCCAAATCTGAACTGTCAGAAGCGGTTGCACAAACCCTCTCTCAAATACCTGCGCCCTCACTCGCTGAGTTGTGCAATCATTGAACTGGACACTGTAATGCATGGTGAAATACCTGGATGGTATCTCTGATAGGCTAGGGTGTGTCTCTCAACACCGAAATCGATCAATGGTGGTGGTTTACTTCAGAAATCCACAAAACAACAAGGGGGTTGATTTCCTCCTCTTCTACAAATATCTCAACATCAAATCATAACATAATTATGAATTAGGTTGCTTTACCCTTCCTTTATAGCTTCCTTAAACCCTAATTCACTGTTTACCTTTTCCCTTCAAGTGACGTTTACTTTGTTTTATTATTCCTTGATTAAATCACTTAATTAATCACTTAATTAACCATTTTACCTCTAAAAAATGATTTATCCATTCTGATGGATTCTCTGACCACCAAAATTCACTTCTCATCAACTTATCATGTAATTCTCTTCCTCCTGACTCCGATGAGCTATTACACTAAGAGGTTTCTCCAAGTAATATGCCCATTATGACCTTCTTAGCGAATTTAATTAAGATATGATCCATAATAACTCAAAATTACAGAAATCGACGGAATGCAATGGAACCAAAGCCAAGCTATGCGGAATGGATCATGATGATGAATGATACAAGTTGGGCCCAATAAAACCCCACAATATCTCCCGAACTCTCTGTCACCCCTATCTAGATACTCTGGTAGGCATAACACTCTATAATGTTATAATGTCCCAAAATGTGGACATTACATACAATATCACTCTCTAAGGGTTGAAATCAATGACATGCAACAATCCAAACCAATTTTCCATCAACCTAAGCCAATGTTTTGACAATTATGTTGTTATCTCTGCTTATGCTACCTTTTCCGTTGACTTGGAGATTTTGTTGTAAAGTATTTTGGACCATCATATACACCAAATTCAAAGTAAAATCTCAAGGTATGCATGGTGGCATTGTTTAGATACGTTTCATATGTTCCCTCCACTACCTTCACATACTTCTGCATCCCACTCGTTTTTCGGGTAGGTGGGGAGGATGGAATTTCTCTTTGAGTTGTGCTCATAAATAAAGTAGGTGATGTTGCATTCCTTTTCTCTACTAGTGTTATGCTATCTTTATTTATACGATATTTTTTTTCTCTCTCACTAGGTAATTCGCTTCGTTTCATGAGTTGTTTTTTGTAGAGTTTCTGAGATACCTGCATAGAAGATCTAGCTAACAATGAAACACATAGCTTGAAATGGTGGATGAAGAGAGGAGACAAAAATGGAGAAAAGAATGAAAGAATTTATATTATCTGAGTAAGAGAATGATACAATACAAGTGATATACTATGTATGACACAAATCAATCACCATAGTATCCAAGATAATGTGCATTAAGAGTGTTCTAGAGAGATGTGACACACACTGGCAGTCACTGAATTCAACTTCCACCTAGTCCTAGTTTACTGGCCATGCGGTCGTTAGTTAACTAGCCAAACAAAAGTGAAATGAGGAGGATATCACTTACACATGTGGAATGCACCTTACAAGTGATGATCTCAATGCAAGTGTGCATTACTAGTGATGATCCCGAGGTTAGCATGCAACACTTGGTGATAAAACCAAGGTTGACATGCAACACTTCACTCAACTAGTCTAACTGAATGGTTAATTAGAATTGACTGGAGGGTATGTGACACCCTTGTCTAGGGGAGAATATATCAGACTAAGGGACCCTCGACATAGCAAAATAAACTTAGGAAAATAAAATGAAAGGAAAATTCTAGGTGTGTGTAATATCTCCAATACCCCCCCTAAACACTACTAGGGAGTATACATAATGAATGGGTCCAGAAAAAAAAGGTCATGTTAGGTACCCATGAACAATGCAACTAATGAACACTGAAATAAAGTGATGAAAGAGGGAAAACCTCATGGGAACCCCCCCTGCCTCAAAATCCAATGTATCAAAAGAAGAGAAATACGATTGTTATGCAATTGTGTCCTTCACTCCAAGATGATCGTGCAATCTATGGAATTTTTACTCACTGAAAGTATTGGTGAAGATGTTGACAATCATCTTGGAAAAATGGAAGTACTGCAAATCGATGACCCTATCATGAACCAACTCCCTGATAAAATGCATATGGATCTAGATATATATTTTTTGTTGACTCTGGACTGGATCTTGACAGAATTTGAGTGTACCTTGGTTGTCACACCATATCACAGTCAGATGGTGGAACTAAATGCTGAGCTCAGTGAGGAATTTATGTAGCCACAATTCCTGGATGGTGACATTGACTTCTACCCTGTACTCATCCTCTATTGAAAATAGATCAATAGCTGACTTCTTTTTTCTCAACCAACAGATTGGGCCATATACCAAACTCAACATGTACCCTGACGTAGACTTGTAATCGGTTCAATATGTAGCCCAGTTAGAATCAGTGAATCCTATGAGATACAACTTGAAACCTGATGCATAGTGGATACCATAATTTATGGCTCCCTAAACATATCTGAGGATGCACTTGGAATCCTTCTAGTGTAACTCATGTGGCTCCTGCATGTACATAGAGACTACCCCTACTGCATATGATAGATTTGGTCGGGTGTGGGTGAGATACAAAAGGCTCCCCACAAGCTATCTATACAAGGTGTTTTCCACCACTAGCGTATCCCAACCATGCTCAAGTCTAATCACAAATAAGAAGGGTGTAGGTGAAAACTTGTAGTATGTCATGTAGAATCTCTCCATGAGATCTCGGGCATACTTAGCTTGAGATAACTTAATGCCTAAAGAATCTTGGCTAATCTAGAGACCAAGAAAGAAATGGATTTGACCCATGTCCATCATCAAAAATCAATCATGAAGAATTCCCTTGTCCAAAACAATCGTTGAAACTGAGTTGTCGATGATCAAGAGATCATCCACATATAGGACTAGGATCAAAAGTGATTCATTGGTCCTCAACATGTAGACATTTGGATTGGATTTTCATCTGAAAAAATTCTTGGATAGAAATTAGAAGCCCATCTTTGTGTACCATGCTCTAGGAGCTTTCTTGAGTCCATAGAGTGGCTTTTTGATTCAACACACTAAAGATGAATTAAGTATGAATCCAGGCGATCGATCCATATAAATATCCCCTAAAAGATCCCCATGAATAAAAACATTATTCACATCCATTTGATGTACTTTCCATCCCATGGCTACTGCAATGGCAAGGGCCAACCTGATAGAATCCAATTTTTCTACTGGATAAAATGTCTCATCATAGTCGATCCCGTGGATCTGCTAAAATCCCTTGGAAACCAGTCTTTCCTTGTGTCTACTCACATGTCCATTTACTACCTTTTTTGTCCTATAGACCCATCTGCATATGAAAGGCTTCTTGTTTGAAGGAAGAAGAACCATATCCTAAGTGTGGTTCTGGAGGAGAGTTTTACTCCTCCTGCATGGCTACTTCCCAAAAGGGGTTTCATGTAGCCTCTCTGTAGGTCTGCAGGTTTGAATATTGGACCATATAAAAATTCAAGGAAATCATGGGTTTAGTGGAAGTGAGTACAAGAGGCGGATCCTCAAACTAAGATATGTTCCTCCTCATATTTTTTGGATCCCCAACAAAGTCTCCTGGATCATGAAGTGTGGACTGTGCCCACTTGGACATCTTTTGTGGCTCCTCATCTGCATGTACTGACTTTGCATCTGAATGCTATGAATGTGCATTTGAATGCTATGAATCCTCTGACTCTATATCAGAAATCAGATCTATGGTGTGATCATAATATGTGGACTCATCATCTGCAATTGGTGAAAGTACTGAAGCCTCTGCATGTGGCTCATGTGGAGCATGCGAGGTAATTACCTCAAACTAGACACTACGCTCAATGACTAGCTAGTCTATAGAGGGATCAAGTAATATGTATCCATTCATGCCATCAGAATAAATGAAAAATATGCATTGGTGGCTTTGTGGATCTAATGTTTTCCTCTTCTCAGAGGGAATTCAGGCCCATGCTCATGATCCAAAGATATGGAAGTAGGTGACTTCTGGTTTGTTTCCACTCCAAGCGTCGAAATGATTCATGTCCTTAACATATATGTGAGGGTTTTTTTTCTTAATTTGATTGGAAAAATTAAGTGCCTCATCCAAAATCTTAGGAGGAAGTGCCTTTGCATGTAGCATGCAACTGGACATCTCCTTGTGAGATTTGTTTTTCTTCTCAACAACCCCATTCTACTGCAGAGTATATGGAGCTGTGTGCTGCAACTGTATCCGAGACTCAAGAAAAATATTTTGAATATCTCTGTTTACACAACCCCCCCCAATTATTTGTATGGAGGGCTTTGATATTTCTCCCTAATTGAGTCTCAACAAGTGCTTTGTACACTTTTAGATGCTTAAAAACATCGAACTTCTGCCTGAGAAAAATACCCAAGTATAACGTGAGTAATCATCCAAAAATGTAAGAACGTACCTTTCCTTGTTGATCGATGGATGTGGGAATGGACCCATGATATCACTGTGAATTAGATCCAATGGAGAGGAGCCCTTGTGAGACTTCACCTTCTCGAAATTCTCTTGAGGATGCTTTCCAAGGACATCCTTCAAAAACCCCTTCAGAAAAGTGGATATCAAGTAACCCGATGACCATCCACTTCTTACTAAGTTGATGCATGTACTTGAAGTTCAGATGACCAAAACTCTTGTGCCATAATATAATACTATCATGAGCATGCATACATAGTACAAAGGAATTAGGTTCAATAAAATTAGTAAAAGTGTATAACCGAGATTTTTTATTTACCTCCTCGAAAACAATTTTGGAGTTCTCTTGCATGTTAGATATGGACACATAGTCTATTGTGAACTCCACCTTTTTTCCTCATCATGAGTGTGTAATTTGATACATCGAGAGCATATTCGTGAAAAGTTGAGGAACATGCAAAATGTTCTCAAATCTTCCATGGTCTAGTTCCACTCTCCCTTTTCCGGTGACCTCGACTAGAGAGTCATCCCCCATGAGGATAGGAGGCCATGTGCATGCAATTATAGAACATAGAATATCCTTTTTGTTTTCCATGTGATGCGAAGTTCTTGAATATATAATCCATGCATAAGGAAAATAATGAATATATACTAATGCATGAAAGTTACCTTTCTTAGGGGATTGATCTTCTGACTTCTTCTTGGCAGCCTTATGAATGAAGTCCCCTATGTTGTTCTTTTGAAGTATTTGTGCCACAAGATCTATTTTTTCTTCATGCATTTAGATTCTGGATGGTTCCCGCAATTGCAGTAACCACACTTCTTCCCTTGCTTTATTTTCCCACATTTGGAACCTGAGGAATCATTGAAGGGTTTGGAGTACCCTTCCTTCTTTAGCTTTGCATGTGCCTTTCCTTTTCCTTTCAATTTGGATTTAGGATTTTGAGAGATTCTACCATCATGTACAACAAGTGCATGTGCCTTGGGGCCCTTGATTATGCCCATCTGAAAGAGCTTATCTTAATCCTATGTCAAAGCCTCAATGAACTGTGACAATGAAGGCATGGTCCAGGTTTCTCCTACGGTGACTCTAGCAGAATGAAATGTGGAGACAAATACACTAAATTCTGGTCCAAGTTTTTCCATGATAGAAAGAACCATTTTTTTTATTTTTTGGATTTGTCTATACCGAAATCTATCAATTCACAAAAGAGAGATTTAAATTTGGTGAAGAAATCTTGGACAACGTCAAAGTTCTTTAGATCCAAGGAGGTTGGTTCTACTTCGAGTAAATTTCCCCTCATTTCATCCTGCTTTCCAAAGAGACCATCCAAGGTGGTCCATATCTCATTTGGTGTCTTACATGCATCGATTTGAAACCATAGGTCAGGATAAATAGACATGCGTAGGAGACCATGAGCCTTGTCCATGCGGTTGAAGTACTTGTATTTTTCCATTGGTGAGGTGGGTTATGTTTCTGTGGCCATGGTTATCTGATACACAACTTTACCCCTAAGTAGGTGTATAATTAGTTATATGACATTAGAATTGCAGATGCGATAAATTCCATCTTTCCTGTTGTTTTGTTTCGTCTTCAATACCTGCAAAAGAGTTCTAGTGACAATCCTTGCTAGCGGTCTATGGGCTTTGATACCATGTATATTTTCTGAGATACACGCACAAAAGATCTAGATAACAATGAAACACACACAACTTTCAATGGTGGATGAAGAGAGAAGACAAAAATGGAAAAAGAATGAAAGAATTTTTATTATCTAAGTAAGAGAATGATACAATACAAGTGATACACTCTGTATTCCACAAATAAATCACTATAGTATCCAAGATAATGTGCATTAGGAGTGTTCTAGAGAGATGTGACACACACTAGTAGTCATTGTATTCAACTATCACCTAGTCCTAGTTAACTGGCCATGTGGTCGTCACTTAACTAGCCAAACCAGAGTGAAATGAGGAGGAGATAACTCACACATGTGGAATGTGCCTTACTAGTGATGATACCAATGCAAGTGTGCATTATTGGTGATGATCCCTAGGTTAGAATTCAACACTTGGTGATAAAACCAATGTTGGCATGCAACACTTCACTCAACTAGTATATGTTAACGATAACTGAGAATTAACTGGAGGGTATGTGACACCCTTGTCTAGGGGAGAATATATCAGACTAAGGGACCCTCAACATAACAAAATAAACATAATAAAAGAAAATGAAAGGAAAATCCTAGGTGTGTGTAATATCTCCAACATTTCAAAGTTGGTTGTCCAACCGTCCATGCCCTGCAAGCAATGGATGGTGGGAAAAATTGCTTGGCACCCTGTGGGTTTGAATGAGAGGGAAGGTATGGAGGAGGCAAGGACCCAATGGCTAAAGCATTGGAGGCCTCATTGATTCCTCAACTGATATGATGTTGAAATGGATTCCACTTCGAGTTCCTAGAGAATTGCACTGCACCCTGCTAGTGAAGGTGGATGACTCATTTTTAAGCTACCAACCAGCCTTTCAATATTGCTCGTCCTTGGGTGTAGTTATTAAATAAGTTATGTCTTTGGAAGAAAATAGCTCACCCAACTGAGGTTCAAATCATGTGGAAGACCCTAAAAAAATGTGACAAGTATATACCTAAGGGGCAAGCCATGGATCTCCTATGGCTCCCGCATTCCCATGAAACCATATATTTTTTGGATTGGCATAGAAAAGCTACAAAGAAATTGCTCCCACTTCTAAGCATTATGTCAAATTTTTGGTATCCTAGTAGTTTTCATGACCTACTATCATTATGCTTGGAACTTGATAACGATTATAAATGAACCCAACTACCTTGGTCACTCTATGCTCAAGAACCATGTTCAATGTTTCCATGAACTGTACCTGATCAGTTATGAGATTTATAATGTAGTAATCAAGTATGCAACATTACGATATCATGAATATTAATGGAGATTCATGGATTTTTAGAGATTGTTGATGAATGTATCCAAGGATGCCTAAGAATGCACATTGGTGTCTATCATGCAATAATCACCATCTTTTGGTTGTACTTTATCCTACACCCATACCTTTCATGAATTACATAAAACTTGTGTGTTAATCGATTTCACCTCCCAAGCAGGTATTCAATCTTGATGCACATATTCATTTACAAGTTTTGAGGCAAGTATTCATACACATGTTTCAAATAGATGTGGTTCCAGTTCATACACATTTAAGTACTTATTGAAGGAAAATATTCATATACACATATTGAAGGAACTTATTCCAAGTAGTATAAAATATATTAAAGTAATTTTTATAATTTGAAATTCAAATCAAAGGTGTTGTGACTTGCAAGTTACAGTTACGACCAACAACACCCCTAAAAACTAGATGATATTCTCATTCATGTATCCAATTTTTAAATTGTTGACAAAAACACACATCAAAGACATGTTATTGGTTTAAGTCTAATGGTCCCCAAGTCCCTTATTTTAATATTTGTAACCATAAAATTCATCTAATACAGGTCTTCAACAACCAGTTCACACTGGGTTCCTAATTTTGTTCAACATGAATCCAATAATGTGAGTCCCGTGACTAAATCGTTGGGCGTGAGTTTTGTCATTGATAACCAAGGCTGAAGCTGCAGCTGAAAATTAGATAGAGAGAAATATATCATAAAGAAGCATATTCAATCATGTGAGTGGTGATGGGTATTTAGAAGTACCCATTAAATGAAATATCCCTGATCCGGATGATCTAGATATTTGCTAATGTCTTACTGCTCCAGCGTGTAGATCTGATACTCTGGGGGTTTTTGGATGCGTTTTAGTGGTTGATGAAGCTGTTCTTCGTTTATAGTGTTTGCATGTCAGTTTTTATGGTTGCATGTAGGTTATTATAGTTGCATGTTACATCATAAAGGTTTAACAAGCATAAAATAGCGCATGCAATAACATAGAAGGTAAACTGCTCAATATTATGAATAATAATAGTGCATGCATGGGAATACAAATCGCCTACTGAAATATAGAGACTAATCGTCAGTCAGATCTCATGGATCTGTACTGGAATACAATCAAATAACAAAGAAATACCCGTG
>JASDQU010106825.1:184440-210806 GCA_032191745.1 Picea mariana | reverse complement strand
CACCATTGGCAGCGGATTTTTCCTTTGGCGATTTAACGGCTGGGAGCTTTTCTTCTGTTTTCACAGAGAATACAAGTACGGGGTGAGCATGGCGAGTAGATAACCTATGAGAGTATGATCTTGTAGGAATGTTGAAAACAGAAGACAAATTTATGGAGCAATTAGCTGCCATGGACACAGCAGAGGAGGAGATATTGCAGGCCTCCGTTGTTAACTCCTCTAATGGCTTCCAGCGGAGAACCACAGGATCAGCACAGGAGATAGTACACTATTTATGCTAAATTATTGGTGTGCCCAAAACTGGATTCCTGGGATAAATTACGAAAATTCTGGACCAGTGAACCTCAATTTTTGTTCCCCATCTAACCTCTTTCTTTCTGTCTAAGGCTGGGCGGACCCTCCATTAATTGCATGTACCGATAATTTAGCATATATCGTATAGTATTGAAAGGGACAATTGGGTACATACAAAAGGAGAGATTGAATGCGATGGGCAGTGCCATATGGGAACGTTAAACGTTCAGCAGAGTTTTTGTAAAACTCAATGTATTATTATCTATAATCAATGTTGTATTATCTAGAATCATGATATATGACATTGTAATTTGTATGCTTAGGATCATAATATAACATTCTATACCATTTTTTTTTTCATTCTTACTAGCAGAGTCACTCAAAACCGTGGCTGATGAACGTAGAAAGGCGTAGATAGAAAATGAAACGCATAGCCAGAAAATAAAATGTACAACCAAAAAATGAGTATTTACAGTCAGCACAGTCAACATGCTAAATTCAAAGTTTAATCATTTAAAAGTGGCAATCATATAGTGCTACAGTGATTTCTTAATATAATTAGGTAAATGTTAAAAGGTAAACAGGTTAACGGAGGCATTCAAAAATACAAGAAAGTTATATAAAGGAAATCACATTCATTGATTTGAGAGGACGATTAAGAATATGCCAGCATCTTCAATTGTTAGCCATCAAATTAGAATTTTAGATTAAAAGGTGATTAATTGTGCTCATTATCAATAAGTGTAGGTCTTTCAACTTAATTATGAAGAAATTTCATAATATAACATTCTATACCATCTTTTTCACCCATTGAATATTACAGGTCTGGATATTTTCACGGGAGAAAAATATGTGATTCCAGTTCTATTGAAGCGTTAGAACCACATGTTTTGAAACAGATTAATCAGTAGATTTATGGGAAAAATATGAATTTAATTCCCATCCTATGCAATTATCTTTTTCCGACATCTTTCAATTTAAATCCAATCCTATCCAATGCTTCTGGTTTATCTGTAACTGGTGGGGCTGAGTAGCTGCATTATTCTTATCTACTTTTCCCTGTATGTAATGCGATGATCGGGAAATCTTTATCAATCAATTCAACTTGAGATTCCAAATGAAGTTTTCCGTCCACTTATTTTGAATTTTAGGACGAAGTAAATATCTCCCCAGTATAAACCATTCGTCAGTGTGAAGGCATTCTTAAAGAGACGTTTTCAAAGTGGATAAATCTAATTTTGGAAGAAACTATTTCAATCAAAATATTTTTATTTAATTTATGAAAGAAAAAATATTATAAAATTTAAGGTCACAATTACAATTTTATTACATGATTCCATTTAAATAATATAATAATTTTAATATTGATAAATATTTTTCAAAATATTTTAGTTCAATCCTCTTCTTATTATATATTTTTAATAATTTTTATTTTTATTTTTATTAGATATATCTTTTTATCCTTCAATATTTATAAACTTCTCATATTTTGAATGTGCAACTCCAACCTCAAGAATTACAATATATTAAACCTAATAAGATATTGTTCAACAAAGTGAAGTTCTCAAGAATTACAATATATTAAACTTAATAAGATAATTTATTTTTATTAGATATATCTTTTTATCCCTCAATATTTATAAACTTCTCATACTTTGAATGTGCACTTCCAACCTCAAGAATTACAATATATTAAACCTAATAAGATATTGGTCAACAAAGTGAAGCCCCCAAGAATTACAATATATTAAACTTAATAAGATATTGGTCAACAAAGTAAAGCCCCACATGTTAAAATGCTACATCAAATGCTAGTAGTATAAGATATAATTATAAACGATCTTTAAATTCAACTAAAAAAATGTTTTTGAAGATTATTTAAAAAATAAAATAAGTAATGTTGATGATAATGCTTATTTTTCTTTGAAATTAAGTTTAAATTAATATTATTTAAAAAATCATTATTATAATAAATATGGTGAAAATGAAAGTATAGAGCTTATGATTTTAACCTTAAAAATAATTAAATTATGAAAGTGGGAAAAATTGTGTCTCATATTGATGATGATGATAACAATAATGATGGTGGTGGTTAAGATTCATTGAGAAAAATAATTAAATTATGAAAGTGGGAAAAATTGTGTCTCATATTGATGATGATGATAACAATAATGATGGTGGTGGTTAAGATTCATTGAGAAAATACAAGGAAGTTACGAAGATTAAATCACATTCATTGATTTGGGAGGACGACTAAGAATATTCCAGCATTTTCAATTGTTAGCCATCAGATTAGAATTTTAGATTAAAAGGTGATTAATTGTGCCCATCTCCAATAGGTATACGCCTTTCGGCGTAATTAAATTATGAAAGTGGGAAAAGTTTGGTTTATCCCACCTTAAGAAATGTAAGGAATTTTTTGGTTTGCTTTAGAAATTTATTTTTGTGCTTGAAAATATTTAAGAGAAATTTTCTAAATCACTATAGTTTTGATGAGTTAAAAGGTTAGGAAGGTCAATATTGTAACAAATATTTTGAAGTTGTGATCTGATGTAAGTGTAGGGAAGAGAAATTGTTTTTTCTTCAACCCTCTTAGTTTCACTATGGAACTCATGAGTGTTTGTTCTTATTTTAGCAATGTTGATTTTCTTCTTTATGCCACTCAAAACAAAATAGATATTTTTGATCTTCTAGATTAGGGTTGATCACATCTTTATAGTATCTTAAATTTGTTTTATTTTATAACTCTTTATTGCACCATAGTTTCTCCTTAAATTTGGATGTAATAACATTTTTAATATTATCATTATTCTACATAGTGACCTCTTCCTCTATTCCCCAATGAAGTTAGCCAAGACTTGACATCTTTATGCCAAACCTGCTTGAGCCATATGTGGTTTTGACCAGAGTTTGAAGCAATCTTACTAGGCATTTTGTCTTCTATGTTGTTTATCATGTTCTTTTACATTAGGTGCCTAGTCACAGTTGTGCTCTCAATGGGGGAAATACCCATTTCTATAAGGAGGATATGATATATTGTGTATTTCCTTTAATTTTGAGATTATAAGTTGTAAAACAGTTTTAGATTTGCTCCATCTTTCTCCATGATTCTCTAGAAGATGTTGTAGCGTAAAATTCACAACCATTATAAGATAACATGACCGATGAGAGTCTCAAAGAGGATTTTCTTCTTATCCCATAGCCAAAGGTCTGTTGATTTACAACTATTTTCCATCCCATAATAACCTTTCAACCCTCTATTTATCCTTTTATCAATGCTATAGTTCTAATTAAGCTTGTGATGAAGATTGATTCTGAGATATTTGTATAAATTCACTTCCTCCAAGTTATTTTTGTCATACACGAAATTAACATAAATGATATTTTTCGATTTAATTATTATAACCTTCAGTTTCTTAGAGTTAATAGTCATACCCATAATAGAGCAGAAATCCTTGAAAAATTGTAGTTTCTTTTCAAGATCATAAAGACTCCTTGCATAAGAATTGTTGTTCCTCAGTTTGTTCATGGCAAGGAAACAATGCCAAGGCACCCTATAAAGGCTTTGGGAAACCTCCCCACTTTTGACTTTCTTGAAATAATCCAGAACTCAAAGGGAACATCCATAGTAATTTGAATCAAAATAAAGAAAAGGTAAGATATCTTCAAGATGATTATCGTAAGTCATTCTAAATAATTTTAATAACACATAACAATGATTATAAAACAAGACAACTTTGTTCAACTCTTTTGAATAAAATAAATTCATAGTTTGAAACATAACAAGTATGAAATAAACTAAAACCATATTACTTCAATTTGTCAAAGAAATAAGTTTTTAAAAAATAAAACAATTACATTAATAAAATAACAATACATAATAATCATTTATGCATTTAAAGTGACCAATGTTATTCTCTTAAAACCTTTTAAAGATCTATAATATGACTAACAAATGTGTATGATAAATCAGAAAATTATCAACTAAATAATGAACCAACATCAAAGATAGATCATGTCAACCCCATGAGACTAGACTAATTCGTAGTGTAATTATAAAATAGTAAATTAAACAAAATCTAAACATAAAACAAAAAAAAATAAAACACATAACAAAATACAATTTCCAACAAGAATCAGTGTTGAATATTCCTTCAAAATCATTAATAATATGTTGTCAAAATATCATAAAGTAGTGTATGTCTCTCTAGAAAATGCCAACCCTTCCAATGTCTTCAAAAGATATTTTTATAAGTCTTTTACATAACTTCCAAAATGACTAACTTTAAACTAAAATAAAAATAAAAATAACTATTTTTTGTTTTTCATCTCCTGACCAATCCTAATAGGATGAGAATTGCCAACTGTTCTTTAATAATAATATTTTTCCCTCTTTTGACTGCTTCCCTTTGATTTTGTCCTTTATTTCTCGTTCTCGCAAAATTTGGTGATGAATTAATTATTGCTTCATTATTTCTTCACCTTGTGCTAAAATTTCTTGTTGAATTTGCATGGGAACATATTTAAATCTAAGCATATCGTTCCATTCTACACCTGTTAAAAATGGTTGTTTGAGCATCATTTTATACAATATATCAAAAGCTCAGTTGTCATCGAAAATGGAATTATAGACTGACTCATGAGAGATTCAATAAGCATTGATAAAATAGTAAAATATTTTCCCAATGAATTTAGAATGGTGTTTATCACATGATTTGTAGTCGTGTAAAACCCTCCCCAAGATCCCAAATCTTGTGTAGCTATGGAAGAATATGCCACTGTCACCTAAGTAGAGACTTCCCTCATTTTAGTGATGGAAGAGGTCCACCACAAGGGAGGCTTCCCTAGTGACCTTAAGTGATCCAATAACAAGATTAGCCAAGCCTACAATCCTCTATATTGGTCACCTGATAGTTAGGTCTAAGTCTAGTAGAGAGATAGAAGATAATGAGATAATTATTGTACATGTACGAGAAAATAAACAACTTGCAACTTAATATAGACAATAACCAAGTTATAGCATGCAATAATGACCTCTTGGACACTAGGGAGTGAACCAATTCTATGGTTGTTGTAAATTACAACAGTAAACCAATTATATAACAACAATTAATATATTGCAACATGAGCAAGTAAAAGTGCTCATAAAAGTAGCAATTTACCATGAAAAGTAAGAATTCAACAAATATATTATTATCCAATTGCTAGAAGTGTTTTTTGAACAAGTTAAGCCACTTATAAATGGGTGTTTGCAGCAAATTAAAGTAATTTTCAGTGGCTGTAGCAAATGTTTATAATGACAGTAACAAATAATAGTAGTTTGCTAGATTTAGGGTTAGAAATGTTAGTTGAATGTTTTAGAGAGTGAAAAAATTGATTTTAATAGCGACTTTAACAACAAGAACAAATCGGCCCCGTATAGGGTGACAGCTGGAGAACGAGGGCCACCTGGCTGTGATTTAAGTCAGGGTTTAAATGAGGATAGCCCTCCCCTTAATGCCTGCATTACGGACGCAGGCTTACCATAATCGCGCTGCCATGGGAGGACGCCTCGAGCAAGCGAGCATTTACGAGCTCGGTGGGTGCAAAACTAAAGGCGGGTATGGGGGTATTCGGTCGGATCATTGGGATTTTTTCACTTCGATCCTGGATTTGCTCTGTGTCTGGAGAAGGTGGTGCGGCTCAGAGCTCCTGGAGCCTTGGCGCAACACCCTGTGGTGGAGAATTTCAGTTGGCAATCACACTGGAGAATTTCAGTTGGCAATCACACGGGTATCAGTTTGTGTGTATCGCTGGTAGAGTGCCTGGCAGCATGCCAAGAACACGGGGTGTGCCTCGACGGGGTTACGCTTGGTATGCCCGTAAGGAGCAGCGCAAGCGCAGGGGGCAGATAGAGAGAGCTCCGGTTTTGGCCACCTCAATTCTAACACAGCGAGCTCGCGCCGAGGAAAAAGCTCTGCTTTCTACCATTGCTGAGGAGCAATTGGGTTGCAGCAGCTTGGACACTGTCAAAATGGAGGAGAGTACCGAGCATTTCTACCCGGCATGTATTGTCGAGGAAGACTTGACGCTTGCGGATTTGACTGCCATGGTTATGCCGAGTGACGAACGGACAGAGCCTCGCCGAGGGGATGGATTTCACATGCTTAATTTGGACGACGAGGCTCCTGGGTGCATAATTGAGGAAGAACTTCCCGAGCAGGAAATGGTGCTTTCGGCGGCAACTGGTGAAGTGCAGGGCGACGAGCAGCAAGCAGATGAAAGGATTGGGGGGCAGGGTGACAGGATGCCCGATGTTTGTGGTGACATGCATGGCTTTCTCGGTAGCGAAGAACACCTGTCCTTGGTGTTTGAGCTCCGAGGCCACATGGTCGACCTAGAGCACCGGGCTCTTGTAATGGGACAGCGCCTGGACGTGCTCTTCGATGCCTACTCGGACGCTCCTGATCGACGCAAATGTCCACTCTGCGCGCAGCCATTCGCTATCCCGACAGGCGCCACTTGGAAAGCCGACGAAGAAGCCAGGTCACCAACAACCTAGGATTTTCATGTTTTATGTCTTTAGCTTTTTGCTACTGTTTTTACTTAGACTTGTGGCACCTGTCTTGGTTTCCTTCGGGCAGGACAGGTGCCAATAGAATATGGCTGTTTTGGACATGAAAAAATGCTGGTTTCCGGTCTTTTCTGGCAACATTCTGAACGACAAAACTCTTGATCATGTATATTCTGTTACGGTTTTTGGTTAATATATTATAGCAGGGCCTGCCCTTTTTTATTTAAAAAAAAAAAAAAACAACAAGAACAAATCTAAACTAGTGTCGTTGTCCTCTAGGGCATATGGAGTCTCAAATGCATTAGCTTGCATATTGAACTAGATGAAACAAGAAAGGTAAAGTCTAAACCCTAAGGTGCAAACACACTTGGGCCTTAGGTATTAGAATTTGAAGGAAGATATACCTAGGGTGAAAACACTCTTGGGCCGTAGGTGTCATTTTTCCCTTCTTCTAGATTCACTTAGGTCAAAGATCAAAGTCTAGGGTTAAAATGCTAAATTGTAAGCACTTTTGGGCCTTATGCTTTTAACCCTAGTAAGAATGCTTCACCAACTTAGAAAATAAATACTTTGTGAAAGAGACAAACACTTATGTCTCCATCTTATGGTTTCAACAAGACAATAAAACTTGAAACAAGATAGAAATTCAACCTTTAGCATTAGAAAGAAACATAAAATTGCATAAAATTACTTACTTTCTGAGAGCAACATGATCATTCAAATCCTAATTGCATAAATTATCCATCCAAGAGAGATAAACATCCACAAAGAACCTTTTCCAAGGCTAGCGCATGAGAGAAAAGAGCCAAGAGACCAAAAATAGTGAAAGTTTTGAGAGTTACCCCCCACTCAAGTGAGTGAGAAGTGATGATTTGAAATGATCCTACCGCTAGACTCTTTATATGAGGTAAACCCTAGCACTTTATACAAAAAATAAGTCAAAACGTCAATAATTCATAATTTAAGTGGGGTCGACCCCTTAAGTAGCCTCTACAAATGATAAAAATGAAAAATTTCATTCATAAATGCCACATGTGTAGTGACATCAAGCCTCCCAATCCTACATGAAGGCCTCCCAAGGCCACGTGGCATCCTCACAAGGTGAAATAATGGCAAGGGGTGCCTCTCATATCCATGGTCATGCTCCATCATCAATGGTACCCCAAAGGACATCAAACCATATCTCCATCAAACCCTAGAAGGTGAAGCCATCATCCAATAGAGGCCAACATCAAGGGTCTAGGGCACTGCATCCATGATGGAATAGGATGCATGTTTTCTTTGCATGGTATTCGATTGTTTGTTGCTGCAACATCCTCAATCGAGTGAGTAATAAGACATGGGGTACAGTTCCCAACATGTGGGATTTCATCCCATCTATGTGTCATCATAAACAAATATGTCAAACTCAATCCCATCTATACATCATCCAAGGTTCTGAAGATGTGAGAGCTCATTCCAGAAGGTGTCAAGTCACTGGGTGAATCAGGTATTTGCATCACACATGCTAAAGTTCTTCAACAAGGGCATAACATCCTAGCTGAAAACCTAGGACGTCCCTTAAAGAACCATGTTAGGGCCTGATCCATATTTATGCAGGAACACAATGAAATACAAAAATACATATAAACACAGAGATGCAACGGAAGTAAAACTTCATTTCATTAACAACAAATGACTGAAATATGCTTATAGACAGAATGGAAATAAAATAGCTCGGGCGCTGGTAGCTTATCTATGAGAAGAGATGTGGCAACTACTTGCCTATGAACTCTATGTTACAATGAGGCTCGAAGGCCTATATATTATTGAGAAACAATGGAAAACCCTAAGCATCCAAAAACCTAACCCTAGGAGATGAAACGCCAGAATATGGGCCCTGTTGGGGTAAATTGGTACATTAATTTCCTGGGGTCGTAATTTTGGCATACTATCTCCGTTTGATGCACATGATACATCGTTAGAAAGATCTATCCAAGGACTACACTACTTCTATCGAATATTAAGTCGAACATACTCATATTCTTCGGAGCATTCATGCCCAAAAAATGTCATTTAGGGTCTCAAAACGGTCCCGGAAGTTCAGGACTTGAAAAACTGCTAAAAATAGTAAATTGTGCTACAATTAAGGAAACTGAAAGAAACAATGGTGTGGGTCCAAGTGGAATAGGTGGATGGCCACCAATATCCACCTGGATTAGGGCCATCCAAAACAAAGTAGAATACAAGACAAGGTAAACCAATGTTCATAAGAGATATTAGTTCTTGAGTCATGCAAAGTAAGTTGTTACTTAAGATATAAGCCATGTAAACAATTCACCTCAGTATCCTCTTCAAGAATCACATCGACCCAGGACCTCATGTGAGTTGGCAAGTCTGAATATGGGAGGTCCTTCATCCGAACCTATTATGTGTGCCAACCAAGACAATGAAATAAAATACCCTGGTAGAGGGATAGGTCCCATGGGAAATAGTGAAAGAAAGAAACCCTTCAAGAGTAAGTGTGATAGTGGTTATGAAGTTGGGTTTACTTCATGACTTATGGTGTCATTAAATGCATTTCTATGATAACCTTTGTATAGGAAGCGCTTACTACTTAAGATACCATTTCCTTGGTACGTTTTGCATTCTAAACCCCTTAATTGGATTTTGATACCCATTCTTCATTTTGCAAGTTCCCTTTACAGGTTTCAAGCTTTATTATTTCATTTCTTATTGGGATAAAGTCTTGGTATAAGTGTGCATTCATTGCATCAAGAAAAGGAGCGATTACCATTAGAGGGGGTAGATATCAAGCTGGCAAGTTGTTTTTATAGGTGTTATTTATAATTTTTTACATAGCATATATAGCAACTGCATCAACCTCTAGGCCTTCAACCCCTTCTTCTCATGAGATAATGGACCATGACCCATCACCAAATTTTAGTAGACTATGATAGGCTCTAGGATGGAAAGTGTTAAGTATGGTGGGGAACATTATGTTACCCTTGTGAAGACCCCCCAGTAATACCCCTTTCCTTGGGAGGTGACAACACGGGAGTAGGGCACAAACGTTGATCACCAAGGTGAAACAAGACTACAAACATGTTGGCAGCCACACATGATTTTTGATATTTAACATGATCGAAAGACATCACATTTTTATGTAGCTTCCATAAACTCGAAACTGTAAACACTTTTCTGAGTTTCAAAATGATTGTTGGGTTAAAGCCTACCTTATTAAATTTTACTATTTCAATTTTCGATTGTTTTATTTTAATTCATGACTGTAAGCATGAATTAAACATAAAACTTGGCTTGTTTTAATAATTTTATGCCTTAGAAATATCTTTTAACTAGCCATCCATGTGTAATATGGTTTTTGTATGGTTCGATATTTCATTATCGAATTGTCTTGGTACATGAAAAACTTTGATTTATGATTTGGTATTCTTTCATGAGTTTAATGGTCGCATCAACATTCATGCAAATGAGTATAGACCTGCTGTACTCGACTCCTCACCTTATCTTGTTGGATCGAAACATTAATGAAGCTATTCATTGTTTGCATAGGGTTTGCAAGATACAAGGAATATTTCCTCAAAAAGAGGTTGATCCCTGATTTTCCTCTGTTGACTGTTGATGATGTGTAGACAGCCTTCCAAGGCTAAGATACTCTTCTCCCATTGAGGCCAGGTCGAGTTAGCTGATGTGGCAAAACGTCCTGCTTCTTGCTTCAAATGAAATCACCCATATACCTTTGAAATCATTCTTTCCTTCACCATATATCAAAATTGACTGCTGAAGTGAGTGAGATAATTCATAATACATGCATTGAAAAAGGTTTCAAACCTTTTTATATCAAAAATCCTCGACCTGTGCAAAAACTCACTCGAATTCTGCACACACAGACTTTCGGTGGTTGACGGAAATAGTTCCTGGTAACGTTATCCAATGAAAGCGCCTGTTTCGGTGGTTAATGAGCACAGTAGGGCTCACCTAAACCACCGAATGTTGCATTTTGAAGACCTCTCAAAATTGCAAAAATGACTGTTCTGAAACTTCCTTTAACATTCATGCTTTCTGAGATGCTGTAGTCTTTATCCGAGTAGACCTTCGAATCTTTGTTGACTGTGATGGAGAATCTGTCACGTCTATTATGGTTGTGGCTAGATTGGCCAAGGTGTCTAATCCGGTTTGTTCTTCTTCTGGAGATTCAAACTTCTTCAGCTTGAGCCTTAGGACTCTTAGCTGCCTGTACAATTTCATGTTTTCCCTAATCAGTTCTCTGTTTCTGCCTTTTATTGACTCATGCTTTTCTTTAAGGGTTTCATTCTCTTTGAATAGTTCAGCAACCTTCTCTGTTAGATCTGCGTTTGTCTTTTTAATTACCCTCTCAAGCACTTCCATATCATAAATTTCTCGCAGAAGCTTATTGATTTTCCTGGTCTTACCTTTCTGAGGCTTGCTAGATGAAGCTTCTGCTTTCGGTTGCCTATGTGTATCTGTAGGCTTAGACGGAGGTGCCTTGATTTTCAGTTTTACATCTTGTTTAATGTGCAATTTTCCCTGTGCCCTTTCCATTTCTTCCTCTGAACTAGAGTCACTATAAGGTAGGTTGAGAGGGTTTTTTCCTGTCATAAGGTTTCTGTCTTCAAGTTCTAGATTCCTCTTGGTTCCTCCCTGGCTGCTGGGTGTTGCCTTTATAGAATCCTTGGCTGTTGAAATCCCTTTCCTCCTCTTGTGATTAGTAGGGTCATTCCTCCTTCTGGACTTTTTTGCTTTCATTTCTGGAGGCTTCTCTGTCTGAAACTCGTTCCAGAATAAGAAGAAACTCCATTCCATTTTCTTCATGTGAAGAGCTTCTTTGATGAGGAGAGTAATCAATCCTTGATGAGATATCCTGCTTGAAACCTTAGTGGGCTGAGCCTTTACCTGTTTTGCCATTTTAATCAGGGTCTTATGAAAGAAATAGGGTATGTTTAAAAGTTCCCTGCCTGTGAAGTGGTTTAACAGTTTGAAATGGTAGTATAACACTCTGTTATAACGCCCTTCACAGGTAATGTATACCAGAATTGACTTCAGAAGGGTCTGCCATTTTAGCTCTAGGTAGGACATGGGAATATCTTTTTTCCATGTCAGAGTTTTATGGACTAGCAACAGATAGGACCTGAACTCAACGTTTGAAGGTGAAGAAGTTTTGAACCAGCAAACCCCTGTCCTAGGCAACCCTGTGTATTCGGCAATAGATGCCTCGTCTATTATGAACTCTTGTTTACCTATTTTGGCAACCCTGCCATCATATGAGAGGGAAAATGCTTCGGCAATTTGTTGGTGGAAGACTATCAATTTCTCACAATATGAGAAAACTCCAACCTGTTTAAAACATTCTGCAACTTCTGGATGCTCCTCGAAATACCACATGCCATCTGCTTCTGACCTTAATGCAGGACCAGATCTTGACATAACTGAAAGTGAACTGTATCTGAAACTATAGTCGACCAGGTATTCGGGAAACAGAGGTTCTAGGAACTAAGGATATGGTCAATGAACAGACTGTAAAATAGTTTGACAGGGCATAGGATTTATAAATGCAATAGAATATCGACCCACATTTAAATGACAGTCGAATAGGGAGAGCTGAAACTTCAACTTTTCGGGGGCAAAGATATTTGTGAAATTTTTACAGAAAGAGGCTTACAGACTTACCCGATAACCCAATCCGTTTTCCTCGACTCGAGATGCTGGTTGAATTCAGAGCTACCATTCCAATTTGCCCAAAAAGAGGAACCAAGATTTGAAAATCATGATTTGTTGGAAAAATCGCGTGTTGATAGTTTTCTCCAGTAATTCTCGGGCTCCTTAATAACACTTTGAGTTTTGATTTGAACGGATGACCTGCCAATAATAGTGAATGTATCTGCCACTGAAGAGGAAGCGAAATCCGTGCAACCGTATCTGTCTATCACCACTTGGCGCAGATTTGGAAATGATCACTGCAATGGATAATGCGCAGGTGTTTAGAAACTTTCGGTTGAAACCCACGAACGAACATCACCTCCCACAACGCGGGCTTTCGGCGGTTTGAACTTCTTATCATTGCAGCGAATTTTGACATCTGGCTCGTGCGAAAGCACGAGCCTTCCTTTTGCCCGTTCAAAACCTTTTCGGTGGTTGCTTGTATTTTGAATCGACCACTTATCTGACAAAACTGAACGCTTTCGGTGGTTAATGAGCACGCTGAGGGCTCGCCCAAACCACCGAAACCTGCTGTTTTTCCAATATCTTGACCGAACCCAAAATCAAAAATTTTATTCAACTATAAAAACACAAAAGTAGCTTAAGCATGCGACCAATAGCCAGGATATCCTCAACAAAGTTTAACCGAAAGAACGGTTTTACTTTGAGATTTAACAGTTTCCAATCCACTATTTTTGTAATATTACTTGATTTTGGGAGATTCAACTCTATCCTGTGAGATATGAGTATTTGGATCCCATGTTACTTTAAATACTATTCACTTTGTTAGTGAAAGACTAACATAGCTCATGGTGATGATGGATTACCGTCTCCCATACACTGAGTTGTATGAATGTGATGAGCTTGGTTGATAAGTATCTGTAAGAGGATCTAAGGGGGGTCTGATGGGCTTTCATCTTTGGACATGTTGATCATCATCATGTTCGAGATCACTGTCTCCATTGCAGGCCATGAGACATGATCTCCTCTAGTTACCCCTAGGCATGCGGGGGAAGCATATGGCTCCAACATGGAGACATTTTTCTCACCGTAGAGCGTATGAGAACCTCAACATCTCTAGTTGTCCAAGACCTGCAATCATGCACCCACTTCAAAAAACAAAACCCTTTAGAAGTATCAGTGGGTGGCTGTGATCCACCAGGGTTAATAGTAAATTAAAATCATGATGAAAAAAAATCATAACCAGTCATAAAATCCAACTCATGGAGGTGGGAAAGTGGGACAAATTCATGCAAGGAGGCACCACCATATTCTTTCCCTATTCATCCCAAGACAAGGCCTAAAGAGGAAGAAAAAGGTTGATCCTCATCCTGAACTATAAGGATATCACTCAAAGATAGAGAAAGGATGAGAAAGAACCTAAGGAATACTCTAATGTTTCCCATAGGAGAAGAGAGGAAAAGATGAGGGATCAACCTTGACCTAGAGAAAAAAAAATCTCCAATCCCAAGGTTTGTTAGCCTTGTGTGTGAAACTGAAAACCCTTGCAACAAACAATAGGTTGAAAACCTCTTTGCCACATAGTTAAATTATCATTAGGAGGAGAAATCCCAACCATATCTATTGGGTATGTGTTATATTCTTTGAATGACTACACCTAGTTTACACATTGCGCTGGGTGTGTAGGAGAGTCATAGGGGGTTTGGGTGTAGCGCCCCCGAATTTTTTTTTGGCATTTTTTGCGTCGATTTTTAGTGGTTTTTCGACACATGGTTTTTCACTGATGGTTTTCTAATTCTGATTAATGAATTAGAGTTATTGAATAATTCGAGTAAATGGATTAGGGGTTCTGGATCTTGCAGGATCATATATATATATATATATATATAGTACATTGTACAATTGTAAACAATGAAGATATGATGAATAGAAGATTAGCGGTGCCGACCTAAATAGGTTGTTGGTTTTCCCATTTTGGTTTTCTAGGGTAAAATATCTATGTAATGTGTGCATGTGTGTGCATCGTTGTATCATTTATGTTTTTATTAAGAATCCATTTGCATAAATTTATTGTACACGTTTAAAACCTACATTTAGTATCAAAGTTGTTATTGGATTTAGGGGGATTCCTTTATGGATAAGAGTTTGGCTTGGGTCTATGATAAGCCTTGTTACAATGGGAGATTTGTGGTATCGGTTCTTCAGGTGAAAATAAATGGCAAGCACTTTGGAAATACATATCGAGAAATTTAATGGAAAAAAAATTGAGTTGTGGAAGCTCAAGATAGAATATTTGTTGGTGGAAAAATATTAGTGGATCATTGTGGATATAGGTACTGCACCTTCAGGAATGTCAGCAGAATACTGGGAAAATTTGGATTGGAAGTAAAAGAGCACAATCCGATTGTCTCTCAAATTTAGTATTACTGAATGCCTCAGGGGATGCTTCAACCAAGGAAACTTGGGATAAGTTACAGGCTTTGTATCATTCAAAATACCTGGAAAACAAACTATTATGGTGTAAGAAGTTATACAACCTAAGGATGAAAGATGAAGACTCGATGAAAGAGCATCTGAACGCCTTCAATACAATGTTAAGTCAACTATTGTCTATTGATATTAATATTTCCAATGAAGATAAGTGTATATGTTTATTGTGATCTTTACCAAACTAGTGGGATGGTATGATTGTGGCCATAGATAGTAATACAACTACTTGATGTTTTGATGATGTGGTCTCATCCTTGTTGTTAAAGGATATTAGATAGAGAAACATGGAAGGATAGAGAACATATTCCTTTTGCAAGAGGACGCTTCCACAAAATAAATATATCTATGTCCTCAAATGGGAAATCTAAATATAAGGGATAAACAGAGAGAGGGAGAAAGGGCATGACGTACCTTGTTTCAAAGTTTGTCCTCACTGCTTATGATAAGTGAGCTTGATATTCAAACTCCTTGGTGCAACTTGATACCTGCAATAGGAAGAAAATAGAAACAACTATCTCCTACTCTAGTTTATTAGGTCAAACAAATTCATCTACGAAGATTGAAGGAACAATAGACAAGCACATGCAAGAATACACAAGATTGAAGAAAATAGGACAAGTATATTCAAATGAGAACCCAAAGAGAATAATTACAAAACATTATTTATGTAGCAAAAACCTCTCCAAGCTCTCCTTGTCTATCCCTTGCATGAATATACCAAGATCAAAATGATGGTACTCTAACTAATTACCTCTTCCCTTCACCTTTGAAAGACCTCAATATATAGGATTGAGAGGCACAACCACCATGAGAAAATGAGGGATATGGTTGAGGATATGGATCCTTTAGGTTGGGATATGACCCTAGGATGAAGGCAAAGCATGAGGGTCGAACATAATGAACCCAATCTGAGAGAGTTGGCCTATATAATTAGTTGGAGGATATCCCCCTTTTCCCTCAACAAGAATGGAGCTCCCCCATAGTGAGAGACAAGGCGCCATACTAGCAGTGGAGCTCCCCTAACATGGTAGAGGGGGTGCCATGGCACTCCCTCAGCATGTCCAAGGGAGTGCTACCCTTCTTAAATGCTCAAAAAAAGGTCAAATTTTCCAAGGAAAAGCTATGTTTTGACCTAGAAATGATGGGTTTCCTCCTCACATATGACTTAGGGTTCATGGAAAATTGTTTTCGTGATGTCAAGGGGTGCTGACACCTCAAAAAGTGAATGAAACACTTGGAAAGGTGCATACAACACTTGATATAGTGCATGCAACACTTACTGAGGTGCATACGTCACTTTGTGACATTTTCAACACTCAGGCTACAAAACACAATTGTGACATTTTGGTGTGTAACAGATTCCCCCCGAAGTGTGAAGTTAGAAGAGAAACTTATGGCCAAAACACTTTAAAAATTATTCAATACAAGGGTGTTGGAGTGGGAGAACCTAGCAGAAGTTGCAAACAATCATCAAACAATATTAATATATGCTCCATTTCCTAGGCAGGCATACCTATGCTCAGAGTATGAAATGAATCAAAGCATGGTCGCCGACCAATACACTGCGGATATATGAGAATAATGACTAAGGATACGACCACATGAGATACAATGTGGATCTATACATCCATGAAATGAACTGATCACAATCCCAAAAAATACACATTGAAGCTACGAGATGACAAAACATAGCCACAGATCAATACAATGTGGATCTATGTGATAGTATATATATCAGTAATATTTGTAACATGATGATTGTACTAAAATATTTTACATGCTCAAATGATCTCCACCGTAGCCTAGGAATTAAAGAACGTAACAGAATGAATGCCCAACATAGGGTCTTCATCCTAATCCCTATGTGGTACAAATCTATCCATGTGAATCGATGATTTGATGTTGAACATGGTAGAAACCACTTGATTACCGGTCATTGATGTAAAATGTTAACAAGTGCAAGGGAAATCACCAATGATGTCAATGACTCCCAAGGTACCCTAGTACATTCTAGGGAATGTGAATAAATGAGCTTAGATTGAACACTTGTGGAATCATCCGATTGGAGGTCAATGATGTAAACCTATTGTCAAAAATGAGGAGACCTACCATTGAGGCATGTAGGTCCCAAAGTACTAACTGGTTTCTAAGTATAATTCTCGGATGATGTATTGAAGTTGACAGGAAAAGACTCATCGAAGGAGGGCCTTGATGTATCCTCAATAATCGACATGAAACTAACACAGGAAAGTGATGTAATATGGTGAATCAAGTGAGTATGGACTGACACAGGAAATGGAAACTGGTAATACTGGAGATGGATGGTATGAAGTGAAAATTCCCTTGAACATGATGATGCATGAAAACTAACTTGGAAACATTGAATCACCGAGTACCAAGAATGTAATGTGACGACAATAAGAGCATTATTCCACTGGGAAAAAAAAGTATGACGACACATGGAACTGGTATGTCTCAGAGACAAGTGAATTACCCAACTGTAAGATGAGACACAAAGAGGTGCCATGCTCAAGGGAGACAATAAATACCATAATGGATTCCAAAAAAGCTTGACCCACTTCCTTCAATATTTTCCCCCATCCAAATAGATGAGTACCTCTTTCTAGTTTAATGAGATCGAGGAGGATAACATGTGCTTGGTATAGCTCATCCTTAGGATGATTCCCTCGTCATATGTTTAATGAACCTGAGGAAGGAGGGGTTCAGTCCTGTATGGGTCCTGGAGATTGGACTCACATAGGTCCTTCAATGCATAGTTTTACGAGCCCAAAGAAGGTAAACTCAGTGGTTTTTCACGTCTAAAGAGTCTGAAAAGAAATTAAAGACGAATCCATCGATGAACTTTTTGTAAATTTAGTCTCCCAAGCCCAGAAAAATTGTAAAACAATATAGGGGAGAAATCTTCTAACCATGCTTTATTAGCGTATTCCTTTTTCGTAATTAGTCTCGTGAGGTCGAGAAAGAGATAAACTACCACTAGAAAGACGCCCTTTCAAAACTTTTAACAAGTGTGAAAGGAAGCAATATCACTCAAAAATATTTTCATGTTTAGGGAGTCAAAAAATATATTAAAGGGGATTCCAAAGAGTTCCTTTTTCATATAGATTTTACGAGTCTAAAAAGGAGATAAAAGTATACTCAGTAACTTATTCTCATGTTTTAACAAGAACGAGAAAGAAAAAACACTGAGTTTGGTAACATATTATCATGTATTTACGAGCACGACAAAGAAAAAAGACTAAGCTTGTTCTAAAAAACCACTATGTTAGAAGGGGAATGACCCCCAAGTGAGGATCACTCCTAGCAGCATGTCTCTCTAGAGGTATTTATCCCCCCATCTTGCGTGATAGAAGCTATTGGCTTCGTTCCAACATGATCCAGATTATTTTCGGCATTAAATGAGAGTAAAGATATAATAAATAAATGTACATAGATATATCATATATCCACTAATATAACATAAATATATCAGAGATATAAACATAGAAATATCGTAATACACAATTTCTATTAATGAACGAAATGTATAGACTGTAAAATTACAGAGTGAAAGACTCGCTAGAATGGTGGCTTCTTATCTCTGAGAATATATGTGATGGCTATACTCATTCGCAAGAATATTATTACAATGAGGCTGTAAAATAATTTTTAACATAAATAAAATCCAAAACCCTAACTTTGGAAGATGAAAAGCCAACAATTTTTTGGACCTTGTTTTGGGTAGTTTGGTGTATCAACTTCCCGGGGGTGTAACTTTGGCATACAATATCTATTTGGGGCGCATGATAGCCCTTTGGAAAGGTATTGTAAAGAGATTAATTTTTGGGGCTCAATCAAATACTTTTTTTATATTTGAGGTGATTGATCCCAAAAAACTTCATTTAGGCCCTCAAAATGGCCTCGGAAGTTCAGGAACCGAAAAACTACTAAAAATAGTAAATTACCAAAAGTCTGTTTTGATACAGTTGGAATAGGTTGGTGGCCACCAATATCCACCTAGATCAATCATCCCTCCTCAGGAACAAATGGTCTCCATTGCATTGAGTTCCTGGCGGAGAGGGAAAAGTGTTTGCCGAATCTACATCTTGATGAGTTGCTTGCCTTGCTGGAGAAGTTGCGCTACTTAGTTTGTTGAAGATTGTCATGAACATGTGGCTGGAAGAGTTGGAACTTTTAACCAGTTTGGCTACATGATATGACTATGTGTAGAAGGAACCCTTGTGCTTTGCTTCAATCTTGTCGAATTTCTTCTGCTGGACAAAAGGTACTTGAAATGAGGCTGCAGTGGTTGCGATGTTCTTATGTTCACCTTTTGAATAGACTCTGAAGAAGTTGAATTTTGTAGTATGAGATACTACCTTGTGGAACTGTTTAGGTGGGATAGTATTTTTAACTACCTCTGGTATCTTGTAGATATGACCCTCCATAGTAACAATGACACTACGGGGTCCCGACTCATAAATAACATGGCACTTCCACATATATGGCTGGCCCAAAAGAACATCACTGACATCCAGTGGGGAAACATCACATAATACCTCATCCTTTAAGGGATGGATGCCATATGACAATCAACACTGTTGGATGACAAGAAGGTCTCTTCCTTGGCAAAGCCACCCAATGTTTTATGGTTGTGGGTGTGGTGTTGTTGATAATCCCTACTGTTTCATGACCTCTGTTGAGATGAAGTTATTTTGGCTTCCTCTATCAAAAAAAAAATGCAACGGGGTCCCCTTCACCCACATCTATGAATGAAAAAGGATCTCTCCCCTCTTCTGGATCTGCTGGTTATTCTAGTTGAATTGTTGCAGTCACGAAAATAGTAGTGGGGTGTGCATCAATGATCTGTCTTTTCCCATTATTTTATGAATCAATTCTGAATCAGGGTTCGTATCCTTGTCTTTGATCTCAGCCACCAATGACTTTTTTGAGTGAGATTCATCAGTGTTGTTCTAGGGGAATTTGTGGAAATCACACCACTTTCCAGTATCCTTCTTCGTCTTTTCGTTTCCCTTCCTTTCTTGTGGCTTGGATTGGTTTTATGGAGGTTGTTTGTTAGGGCCATTTTTATCATGATTTGGTTTTTGTGGATTTGCAGACCCGAACTCTTGTTTGTTTTGGTACCTAAATTTTTCTCAATTTCAACAGTATATTGATAAGCATCACCTAATGATGAGATGTCCAGAAAATCTAGTTTAGTTTGGATGTATCTGTGTAGAGCCCCACGGTATTTCAGAACCAAATTTTGCTTAGAGTATTTGATACCTAGCTTGGTGTGCAAGGTATGGAAGGTATTGGTGAACTCCAACACTACTTAGCCCCTCTCTTATTGTAATGTGGTCCATCTCATGTATTGGTCGTCATAATTTCCAACAGGGTAATATTGTTCCTTGACCGCATCCACAAAACTATCCTAGGTGGGATCAACCCCATATATTCCAAACTCCTCCATGGAAATTTTCTCCTAGTAAGTTTCCCAGCAATGTTTGACATGGGGGACAACCTTAAGGAGTGTGAAGGTGATATTTTCCATGTCAAATAAATTATGAACAGAGAAATAACCTTCTAGTAGATTTAACCATTTTTCTAGGGCATACACATCTATTTGTCCTTCAAATACGGGAATATAAAAATTAAATTGCACCTTGAAAGGTGAGCTGCCTCTGAAGTGGCCACTTGATGAAGACATGCTTGTTGTTATCGATAGGAGTTGAAGTATGTGGGAAAAATTCTCCATCATTTCGTCCCTCTGTTGCGTGAGAGATTGCTCAAGCAACAAATTAATAGAATATTTTGCTCTGTTGTTTTTCTTTTCTTCTGCCATGGAGGGTTTCTTGGGCGTGTGAGAGCTATTTTCCTTGAGAGAGACAAGATCGAGACCCAAATTTCTATACTCATACCTTGTCGAGGTCATGCACTAAAAAATGATCAAGAGCATCCTGCTCTGATACCACTGATCCAGATTATTTTCAGTACGAAATGAGAGAGGAGATATAATAAATAAATGCACAAAGATATATCATATATCTACTAATATAACATATATATATTAGAGATATAAACATAGAGATATAGTAATACAAAATTTCTATTAATGAGAGAAATGTACATACTGTAAAATTACAGAGTGAAAGACTTGCTAGAATGGTGGCAACTTATCTCTAAGAAGAGATGTGATGGCTAAAATCATTCACAAGAAGATGACTACAATGAGGCTCTAAAGGCATTTTTGACATAAAGAAAATCCAAAACCCTAACCCCAGAAGATGAAAATCCAACAGTTTTGTGGACCTCGTTTTGGGTAGTTTGGTGTATCAACTTCTTGGGGGTGTATCTTTGGCATAAGATATCTATTTGGGGTGAAAGATAGCTTGTTAGAAAGATATCGTTGAGGAGATTAATTTTTGGGGCTCAATTAGAGCCTAAGGTTATAGGTGAGGTGCTCTATCCCCAAAAAAATTCATTTAGGCCCTCAAAATGGCCCCGAAAGTTTAGGAACCGAAAAAATGCTAAAAATAGTAAATTGCTAGAAGACTATTTTGAGCCACTTGGAATAGGTGGGTGACCACCGATATCCACCTGGATCACAAAATGATGCCTAGAGGCTGGAGACCTGACCTCAAGTGTCATTTTCTTTGACGAATCTTCTTCTTTCCTCGTTTAGGCGTATGATTAGTAATGGGAACATTTTCACTAGATGGAGGAAAATAAGGTTCAATTACGTGATCTAGAGTGAGACTCGATTACAATTTAGTGGGGTCTATTTCATTTTTTAATGGGATTGGCATAGGAAAATAACTATGCTTGTCGAGACTAGGTACTACCAAAGGATCATATAATTATAATGGTTGTCGTTCCTGAGTCGAAATCATGTTTAACGTGGAAACCTATGGGGTGGGAGGAGCGGGAAAAGGAAAAAACCCCATGAGAGAGGAATCCTTAAGGAGACCTACTCTTACACTCTCAAAACTATTTTGTCCTATAAAAGGGACAGTATTCATTGCAACATTGTGGAGTTCTAGAGTTGTATAGTCAAGTTGGTCAACAATGATAATTTTTCTTTGATGGGGAAATCATAAGATACGAAACACCGAAGATGTGATGATGTTCATTGCATAGAACTAAGTACAAACAAGTAACAAATTCTAATTCAGGGGCATTTCAACCACTTCAATATCGATTGAAACGGTTTTACCCTTCAACGTCACAATGAAATATTTCAAGATTTCGTGAGGTTGGAAACCACATCCATTAAACACTTTCAGGATGGTAGGGGACTAGCTAAGTTTAGGAGAACCAAGGGCTCTCCAACAAGGAAAAGACATGAAACAGGTGGAGGCTCCCTCATCCAAAATAGTGCTATGGATGTTCTTTCCACCAAACAAAACTTGTATTTGGAATTCTAAGTGGTGGGATAGCCTCTCCTTAAAATAATCCATATTAAACGTAATCAGGTTCGACTCCTTGGGATCCATAGCTCCAATGGATGACAACAAGGTTCTACATTAACTTGGACAATGCTATAGAACTTTGAGGGCTGACATAGCACAAGGATATTATGCCAAATATTCAATGATGTTGTATTTTTGGGAAGTGCGTGCATTTGGATTAAATGTCACTTTTCAAATTATGCTCTATGGTGGGCGCAACGTTGCATCATAAATTGGCTTCTCAATATGAAGAGGATTGGAAGATGGAGGAGTGGAACTAGAGGGATGATTGACAACCTTTCCTTTAGTCTGATCACCTAGAGGAGTGTCATAGGTATTTTATTGATTTGTGACATTACCCTCAAACATGTACACCTTAGAGGCACTCGATGAAACATACCCATGGTGGGATTGACCTGTGTTGCCCCCTTGGGAACGCGAAGGATTTTGTGCAACCATATGTTGTTACTGAACCAGTTGGGAGGTACCCTTCATATATTTGGTGACAACCTCAAAATGAGGGAAGCCTTTTGTGTAGTTGTATTCCTCATAGATCATACAAGGATATTTAGGCTTCCTATTCGGTTGAGTATCAACAATCTTAGGATTATCCTGCATGTTATAAGATTTATTATATTTAACCTTGTTTTTCTTCCTACATTTTGGTTGTTGATATGAAGTGGATTGGACCGTATTCACCTTGGAGGTTTGAGCAGGAGCACACGTAGTTTTGGTTTCCGAAACAGAACTAGGTTTCGGAGCAGGTCTTGATGGATCGTTCGACAAACGAGGAGCATGAGGGATTAGATCATAAAGTGTGTCAGACTAGGAGTAAACCAAGTCCAAATACTACACATGGATAATAGATTTCTCCTCAGTAACTACAGTTCCCATAGAAACATCACGGGAAATGGGAGGTAAGAGAGACTTTTTAAACCAATTTGTGAGGAGGTTGTTCGGAATTGGAGCTTTAATCAATCGTCTCTGCCATCTCCACTCAGGAATATGATTAGATATGTGGGTGGAAGAGGATTGTCGGAGTGAGGTCAAAAGCTCTATATCGGTCTCATACTATATAGGAAACTGAAAATGGGCCAGAAAATCCATGGAAAGAGAATTAAAGTCGATAAAGGAGTTACACAATAGCTCGATATACCATTTCATTGTTACACCTATAAGTGTTCACTGAAAAAGTCGAAGACGGATGGAATCGTCCATCAAAGAGTTGGAAGAACACCATAAATGGAAATTCATATCATAATTGTTAGGATCTTCCCTAGGTCTTTTGTTGAATTTCAAGATATCGAACAGTAATTTGGCAGGGATGGCCGCCCAAAATGGGGCATGAAGGATGGGATATTTTATCAAACATGACAGATCTGACAAATCTTACATAGCCAAGAACGATAGTTTTCACTTAGTCTGTTTATACTGGTGATAACCATACTATGTGGGAACACTAGTAGGACCATATCTAGGATGTTGTGAGACAAGAAAACTAGATGGTCCTCCAATATATGGTGGCTTCTTGGGTTTTCCACCCATGTAAGGTGGTTTTCCTGATTGTACACCCATGTACTATGATGGACCTCCTACATACTGAGATTGACCTGATGGTCACCCCATGTATGGCGGTGGAAGGGACTGTTGCATTGTAATCATGGATTTTGTGTATTGATATGGAAAAGTTCCTTACAGAGGAATGGCCACCGGATTGGGTTGAGCCAACAAAGGATTCATAACTCTTGGATATGGATGTCCAGGATATAGACCAGTGGTAGTAGAGATAGAAGGACTTGTGGGAGTGGCTTTCCCCAGGCTTGTTGATGTTGCAACCATGTAGGTTCCACCCTAGTAAAACATTTCCCTACAACTGAAGGTTTCCCCCTCGCTGAAGATTGACCTCCCATTGAATATTGACCTCTAATGTAGGGTGTACTAATTGACGATGTATGAGATGGAGGTTGATTATCCTGTGTGACCGTGGTTGTGTGAACGACTTGACTTCCGACCATTTAACCGATGGAATGACGAAGTAAAGCACTTGATGTGTGCATGTGCAGAAATAGTGAAGTAGGAATGTTACCAGACCTATGTGCGAAGGGAGATGAATGCACAAGTGGTTGAGTCGGGTTACCTAGGCCATCAATGTTTTCGATAAAATAGAAGCACCAAAAATATCAACTATAGAGTTTGTGGAAAAATATAAATTCCCAATTCCTTCAGGAAAACCAAAAGATAGTGGGTTCGTGCCAAAATATTGTGTAGTAGTGGAACCAGGTGGTAAATAGTAAGAAGAATATGCATTATAATATCTCATATATGGTGGATCAGTGAGTGGTAGGCCGAGTGTATCATTAAAAATAGGATTCATGTAATATGAAAGGTTCTCTACAAAGGTTGTGACTGGTTCTTCAATGTGTTGGCCACTTCTAGGAGTGACGCTCCCAGTTTCAGAAGTGTGATCTACGATCATTGATTCATAAGAAATATTATGTTGAGGCTCTTGAATTTCAGGCTCCATACCTTGTATACTGGGAAATATTCGATCCTAAGGCTGAGTACCAAATTAAAAGAAACACACTCCCATGAAAACTAAAAGTAATCAACTAAGAAATAGTAAGATCAAGGATCTTCTGAAGACTAGATATCAAGCCACCAACGAAGAAATGAGAAGCAGTTACGCCGACCTCCATGTAACAACCCTTCTCAATGTAAGCAACCCTCACTTTCATGGGATCACCCTCCAAGGGTATTGAGAGTGTGATACAACATCTTCCCTAGGTACCATGGGAATCCTCCCACAGTCACCTCTGTAGGTACCTAGGAAAGACCACTAAGGTTACCAACTCGCAGTCAGCCTTTGGTGGGTACAATTGACAATCGGGACTGAACGTATGGGCAGGATAAAAAAGTATGAAGATCTTCAAGAGAATTGAAGATAAGTGGAACAGTAAGACTCATGAGGACCCTGAATGGATTCAGAGTTCACGAAGCATCGAGACCAAATGCAACCAGTGGTTTCTCCAGAAAAACCCCCAATATATGCTCCATCCGATATGATTGGTTAATCTTTCGAGGGGTAATCTTTGTTTCTCTTCTGCACTTGACCTCGTGTTTATACCCTGTGTGAGAGGGGGTTCCTGACTATGCTTATATAAAATTTGGATTTGTACTCTCTTTAATGCTATACAGTCTGTTTAGTAGTCTTGGACAATTTACTCACTTTACCTAGTACAAAGACCCTAATCATGTGCTATTGTTGGTGTGCTAAAACCGAAAAATGTTCTAGTTGATTTTATTAGCACGTGGTTTATTTTAATGGATATTAACTCAAATGGTTCACAGAGATGAAACTGATGATGTGAGAGAGAATTGAATCCAATAGAATGAAAATGAATGATATGCAGTTCGTTCTTTTCGATGAATCCTATGTATGGGAAGGAGAAGAGTTATATTCTTCTTAACACAATCAAGCACTAAAAAAATGCAACTTTCAATTTCTAGGATCAAGATTATGCCAAACTATCAAGTAAATGTTTCCGAAAACCAAAATGCACATGAAAAACTATAGCCTTTTCAAACATATACCAAAACAAATTTCCCAATGAATGAATTTTTTTTATTTGTTTGATTATGTATGCAAGGAGATATGCAAACTTTTCTTCTTCTTAAATTTTAGATGAAAGAGATCTATGTTTGGTATAGAGAAATACGAGGAAAAAAATAAATAAAACAAAGAGCACTCAAATTGATGAGAACTGGAATACAACAAGTAGGGGATAACCTGTTCAATAAAGAACTCCAATATGAAAAAGAGAAACAAGAAAAACACTCATGAAAACCCTCATAACATGAGCAACAAGAAACATAAATCAAGCTGGGTTGTGGTAAGCAAA
>JASDQU010106825.1:167585-184390 GCA_032191745.1 Picea mariana | reverse complement strand
AAATGGCGAGCACTTTGGAAATATATATCGAGAAATTTAATGGAAAAAAATTGAGTTGTGGAAGCTCAAGATAGAAGATCTGTTGGTGGAAAAATATTAGTGGATCATTGTGGATATAGGTACTGCACCTTCAGGAATGTCAGCAAAATATTGGGAAAATTTGGATTAGAAGTAAAAGAGCACAATCCGATTGTCTCTCAAATTTAGTATTACTGAATGTCTCAGGGGAAGCTTTAACCAATGAAACTTGGGATAAGCTACGAGCTTTGTATCAGTCAAAATACCTGGAAAACAAACTATTATGGTGTAAGAAGTTATACAACCTAAGGATGAAAGATGGAGACTCGATGACAGAGCATCTGAACGCCTTCAATACAATGGTAAGTCAACTATTGTCTATTGATATTAATATTTCCAATGAAGATAAGTGTATCAGTTTATTATGCTCTTTACCGAACTCGTGGGATGGTCTGATTGTGGCCATAGATAGTAATACAACTACTTTATGTTTCGATGATGTGGTCTCATCCTTATTGTCAAAGGATATCAGATAGAAAAACATGGAAGGATAGAGAACATATTCCTTATTTGCAAGAGGACACTTCCATAAAATAAATATATCTAAGTCCTCAAGTGGGAAATATAAATCTAAGGGAGAAACAGAGAGAGAGGGAGAAAGGGCATGACGTACCTTTTTTCAAAGTTTGTCCTTGCTGCTTCCGATATGTGAGATTGATATTCAAACTCCCTGGTGCAACTTGATACCTGCAATAGGAAGAAAATAGAAACAACTATCTCCTACTCTAGTTGATTAGGTCAAACAAATTCATCTACGAAGATTGAAGGAACAATAGACAAGCACATGCAAGAATACACAAGCTTGAAGGAAATAGGACAAGTATATTCAAATGAGAACCCAAAGAGAACAATTACAAAACATTATTGATGCAGCAAAAACCTCTCCAAGCTCTCCTTGTCTATCCCTTGCATGAATATACCAATATCAAAATGATGGTACTCTAACTAATTACCTCTCCCCTTCACCTTTGAAAGACCTCAATATATAGGATTGAGAGGCACAACCACCATGAGAAAATGAGGGATATGGTTGAGGATATGGATCCTTTAGGTTGGGATCTGACCCTAGGATGAAGGCAAAGCATGAGGGTCGAACATAACCAACCCAAGCTGAGAGAGTTAGCCTATATAATTAGTTGGAGGATATCCCCCTTTTCCCTCAACAAGAATGGAGCTCCCCCATAGTGAGAGACAAGGCGCCATACTAGTAGTGGAGCTCCACTAACATGGTAGAGGGGGTGCCATGGCACTCCCTCAGCATGTCCAAGGGAGCGCTACCCTTCATAAATGCTCAAAAAAAGGTTCGAAGTTTCCAAGGAAAAGCTATGTTTTGACCTAGAAATGATGGGTTTCCTCCTCACATATGACTTAGGGTTCATGGAAAATTGCTTTCATGGTGTCAAGGGGTAGTGACACCTCAAAAAGTGAATGAAACACTTGGAAAGGTGCATACGACACTTGTTATAGTGCATGCAACACTTACTGAGGTGCATACGTCACTTTGCGACATTTGCGACACTTAGGTTGCGAAACACAAATGTGACATTTTGGTGTGTAACAGATTCCCCCTAAAGTGTGAAGTTAGAAGAGAAACTTATGGCTGAAACACTTTAAAAATTATTCAATAAAAGGGTGCTGGAGTGGGAGAACCTAGCAGAAGTTGCAAACAATCATCAAACAATATTAATATATGTTCCATTTCTGAGGCAGGCATACCTATGCTCGGAGTATGAAATGAATCAAAGCATGGTTGCCGACCAATACACCATGGATATATGAGAATAACGACTAAGGATATGACCACGAGAGATACAATGTGGATCCATACATCCATGAAATGAACTGATCACAACCCCAAAAAATACACATTGGAGCTACGAGATGACAAAACATAGCCACAGATCAATACAATGTGGATCTATGTGATAGTATATATATCAGTAATATTTCCAACATGATGATTGTACTGAAATTTTTTACATGTTCAAATGATCTCCATCACAGCCTAGGAATTAAAGAACATAACAAAATGAATTCCCAACATAGGGTCTTCATCCCGATCCCTATGTGGTACAAATCTAGCCATGTGAATCGATGATTTGATGTTGAACATGGTAGAAACCACTTGATTACCGGTCATTGATGTAAACTGTTAACAAGTGTGAGGGAAATCACCAATGATGTCAATGACTCCCAAGGTACCCTAGTACATTCTAGGGAATGTGAATAAATGAGCTGAGTTTGAACACTCGTGGAATCATCCGATCAGAGGTAAATGATGTAAACCAATTGTCAGAAATGAGGAGACCTACCATTGAGGAATGTAGGTCCCAAAGTATTAACTAGTTTCTAAGTATAATTCTCAGATGATGTATTGAAGTCGACAGGAAAAGACTCGTCGAAGGAGGGCCTTGATGTATCCCCAATCATCGACATGAAACTAACACAGGAAAGTGATGTAATGTGGTGAATCAAATGAGTATGGTCTGACACAGGAAATGGAAACTGGTAATACTGGAGATGGATGGTATGAAGCAAAAATTCCCTTGAACATGATGATGCATGAAAACTAACTTGGAAACATTGAATCACTGAGTACCAAGAACATAATGTGACGACAATAAGAGCATTCTTCCACTGGGAAAAAAAAGTATGACGACGCATGGAATTGGTATGTCTCAAAGACAAGTGAATTACCCAACTGTAAAACGAGACAGAAAGAGGTGCCATGCTCAAGGGAGACAATAACTACCATAATGGATTCCAAAAAAACTTGATCCACTTCCTTCAATATTTCCCCCCTTCCAAATAGATGAGTACCTCTTTCTAGTTTAATGAGATCGAGGAGGATAACATGTGTTTGGTATAGCTCATCCTTAGGATTATTCCCTCATCATATGTTTAACGAAACTGAGGAAGGAAGGGTTCAGTCTTGTATGGGTCCTGGAGATTGGACTCACATAGGTCCTTCAATGCATATTTTTATGAGCCCAAAGAAGGTAAACTCGGTGGTTTTTCACGTCTAAAGAGTCTGAAAAGAAACTAAAGACGAATCCACGGATGAAATTTTCATAAATTTAGTCTCCCAAGCCCAGAAAAATTGTAAAACAATATAAGGGAGAACTCTTCTAATCATGCTTTATTAGCGCGTTCCTTTTTCATAATTAGTCTCGTGAGATCGAGAAAGAGATAAAATACGACTAGAAAGACGCCCTTTCAAAAATTTTAACAAGTGTGAAAGGAAGCAATATCACTCAAAAATATTTTCATGTTTAGGGAGTCAAAAAATATATTAAAGGGGATTCCAAAGAGTTCCTTTTTCATATAGATTTTACGAGTCCGAAAAGGAGATAAAAGTATACTCAGTAACTTATTCTCATGTTTTAACAAGAACGAGAAAGAAAAATGAATGAGCTTGGTAACATATTATCATGTATTTACGAGCACGAGAAAGAAAAAAGACTAAGCTTGTTCTAAAAAACCACTACGTTAGAAGGGGAATGACCCCCAAGTGAGGATCAATCCTAGCAGCGTGTCTCTCTAGAGGTATTTATCCCCCCATCTTGCATGATAGAAGCTAGTGGCTTCGTTCCAACATGATCCAGATTGTTTTCGGCATGAAATGAGAGTGAAGATATAATAAATAAATGTACATAGATATATCATATATCCACTAATATAACATAAATATATCAGAGATATAAACATAGAAATATAGTAATACACAATTTCTATTAATGAGCGAAATGTATAGAATGTAAAATTACAGAGTGAAAGACTCGCTAGAATGGTGGCTTTTTATCTCTGAGAAGATATGTGATGGCTATACTCATTCACAAGAATATTATTACAATGAGGCTCTAAAGGAATTTTTAACATAAATAAAATCCAAAACCCTAACTTCGAAAGATGAAAAGCCAATAGTTTTTTGAACCTTGTTTTGGGTAGTTTGGTGTATCAACTTCCCGGGGGTGTAACTTTGGCATACAATCTCTGTTTGGGGCACACAATAGCTTGTTGGAAAGGTATTGTCAAGGAGATTAATTTTTGGGGCTCAATCAAATCCATTCTTTATCTTTAAGGTGATCTATCCCAAAAAACTTCATTTAGGCCCTCAAAATGGCCTCGGAAGTTTAGGAATTAAAAAAATACTAAAAATAGTAAATTACCAGAAGTCTGTTTTGATCCAGTTGGAATAGGTGGGTGGACACCGATATACACTTAGATCAATCATCCCTCCTTAGGAATAAATGGTCTCCATTGCATTGAGTGCCTGGTGGAGAGGGAAAAGCGTTTGCTGAATCTGCATCTTGATGAGCTGCTTGCCTTGCTGGAGAAGTTGCGCTGCTTAGTTTGTTGAAGATTGTCATGAACCTGTGGATAGAAGGGTTGGAAATTTTAACCAGTTTGCCTACATGATATGGCTATGTGCAGAAGGAACCCTTGCACTTTGCTTCAATATTTTCAAATTTCTTCTTCTGGACAAAAGGTGCTTGGACTGAGGCTGTAGTGGTTGCAATGTTCTTATGTTCACCTTTTGAACAGACTCTGAAGAAGATGAATTTTGTAGTATGAGATACTACCTTGTGTCACTGTTTAGGTGGGATAGTATTTTTAACTACCTCTGGTATCTTGTAGATATGACCCCCCATAGTAACAATGACACTACGGGGTCCTGACTCATAAATAACATGACACTTCCACATATATGGTTGCCCCAAAAGAACATCACAAACATCCAGTGGGGAAACATCACATAATACCTCATCCTTTAAGGGATGGATGTCGTATGCCAATCAACATTTCTGGATGACCAGGAGGTCTCTTCCTTTGTGAAGCCACCTGATGTTTTATGGTTGTGGGTGTGGTGTTTTCGATAATACCAACTGTTTCACGACCTCTGTTGAGATGAAGTTATTCTGGCTTCCACTATCAACAATAAAATGCAATGGGGTCCCCTTCATCCACATCTATGAATGAAAAAGGCTCTCTCCTCTCTTCCAGATCTGTTGGTTATTCTAGTTGAATTGTTGTGGTCATGACAATAGTAGTGGGGTGTGCATCGATGATTTATCTTTTCCCATTATTTTATGAATCAATTCTGAATCAAGGTTCATATCCTTGTCTTTGATATCGACCACCAATGACTGTTTTGAGTGAGATTCATCAGTGTTGTTCTAGGGGAATTTGTGGAAATCACACCACTTTCCAGTATCCTTCTTCGTCTTTTCGTTGCCCTTCCTTTCTTGTGGCTTGGATTGGTTTTATGGAGGTTGTTTGTTAGAGCCATCTTTATCATGATTTGGTTTTTGTTGATTTGCAAACCCGAACTCTCGTTTGTTTTGGTGCCTAATTTTTTTCTCAATTTCAACAGTATATCGATAAGCATCACCCAATGATGAGATGTCTAGAAAATCCAGTTCAGTTTGGATGTATCTGTGTAGAGCCCCACGGTATTTCAGAACCAAATTTCGCTCAGAGTCTTTGATACCTATCTTGGTGTGCAAGGTATGGAAGGTATTGGTGAACTCTAACACTGCTTATGCCCTCTCTTACTACAGTGTGGTCCATCTCATGTATTGGTCATCATAATTTCCAACAGGGTAATATTGTTCCTTGACCGCATCCACAAAACTATCCTAGGTGGGATTGACCCCATATATTCCAAAATCCTCTGTGAAACTTTTCTCCCAGTAAGTTTCCCACCAATGTTTGACATGGGGGACAATCTTAAGGAGTGTGAAGGTGATATTTTCCATGTCAAATAAATTATGAACAGAGAAATAACCTTCTAGCAGATTTAACCATTTTTCTAAGGTATACACATCTATTTGTCCTTCAAATACGGGAATATAAAAATTAAATTGTACCTTGAAAGGAAAGCTGCCTCCAAAGTGGTTGCTTGATGAAGACGTTCTTGTTTTAATCGACAGGAGTTGAAGTATGTGGGAAAAATTCTCCATCATTTCGTCCCTCTGTTGCGTGAGAGCTTGCTCAAGCAACAAATTAATAGAATATTTTGCTCTGTTGTTTTTCTTTTCTTCCACCATGGAGGGTTTCTTGGGCGTGTGAGAGCTATTTTCCTTGAGAGAGACAAGTTCAAGACCCAACTTGCTATACTCATACCTCGTCGAGGATATGCACTGAAAAAATGATCAAGAGCATCCTGCTTTGATACCACTAATCCAGATTATTTTGGGTATGAAATGAGAGAGGAGATATAATAAATAAATGCAAAAAGATATATCATATATCTACTAATATAACATAAATATATCAGAGATATAAACATAGAGATATAGTAATACACAATTTCTATTAATGAGAGAAATGTACATACTGTAAAATTACAGAGTGAAAGACTCACTAGAATGGTGGCAACTTATCTCTGAGAAGAGATGCGATGGATAAAATCATTCACAAGAAGATGACTACAATGAGGATATAAATGCATTTTTGACATAAAGAAAATCCAAAACCCTAACCCCAGAAGATGAAAATCCAACAATTTTGTGGACCTCGTTTTGGGTAGTTTGGTGTATCAACTTCCCGGGGGTGTATCTTTGGCATAATATCTTTGTTTGGGGTGAAAGATAGCTCGTTATAAAGGTATCATTTAGGAGATTAATTTTTGGGGCTTAATTAGAGCCTAAGGTTATGGGCGAGGTTCTCTATCCCCCAAAAAATTCATTTAGGCCCTCAAAATGGTCCCGGAAGTTTAGGAACCGAAAAACTACTAAAAATAGTAAATTGCCAGAACACTATTTTGAGCCACTTGGAATAGGTGGGTGACCATCGATATCCACCTGGATCACAAAATGATGCCTAGAGGCTGGAGATCTGACCTCAAGTGTCGTTTCCTTCGATGAATCTTCTTCTTTCCTTGTTTAGGCATCTAATTAGTAATGGGAACATTTTCACTAGATGGAGGAAAATAAGGTTCAATTACGTGATCTAGAGTGAGACTCGATTACAATTGAGGGGGGTCCATTTCATTTTTTAATTATATTAGCATAGGAAAATAACTATTCTTGTCGAGACTAGGTACTACCAAAGGATAATATAATTATAATGGTTGTCATTCCTGAGTCAAAATCATGTTTAACGTGGAAACCTACGGAGTGGGAGGAGAGGGAAAAGGAAAAAACCCCATGAGAGAGAAATCCTTAAGGAGACCTACTCTTACACTCTCAAAACTATTTTGTCCCAGAAAAGGGACATTATTCACTACAATATTGTGGAGTTCTAGAGTTGTATAGTCAAGTTGGTCAACAATGATAATTTTTCTTTGATGTTGAAATCATAAGATACGAAACACCGAAGATGCGATGACGTTCATCACATAGAACTAAGTACAAACAAGTAACAAATTCTAATTCAGGGGCATTTCAACCACTTCGATATCGATCGAAATGATTTACCCTTCAATGTCACAATGAAATATTTCAAGATTCCGTGAGGTTGGAAACGACATCAATTAAACGCTTTCAGGGTGGTAGGGGACTAGCTAAGTTTAGGAGAACCAAGGGCTCTCCAACAAGGCAAAGACATGAAATAGGTGGAGGCTCCCTCATTGAAAATAGTGCTATGGATGTTCTTTCCACCAAACAAAACTTGTATTTGGAATTCTAAGTGGCGGGAGAGCCTCTCCTTAAAATACTTAGGTTCAACTCCTCCAGATCCATAGCTCTAATGGCTGACAACATGATTCTACATTGACTTGGATAGTGCTATAGAACTTTGAGGGATGACATAAAACAAGGATCTTATGCCAAATATTCAATGATGTTGTATTTTTGGGAAGTGCATGCATTTGGATTAAATGTCACTTTTCGAATTATGCTCTATGGCGGGCGCAACGTTGCGTCATAAATTGGCTTCTCAATATGAAGAGGATTGACAGATGGAGGAGTGGAACTAGAGGGATGATTGACAACCTTTCCTTTAGTCTGATCACCTAGAGGAGTGTCATAGGTATTTTCTCGAGTTGTGACATTAACTGTCTTAAACATGTACACCTCAGAGGCACTCGATGAAATATACCCATGGTGGGATTGACCTGCGTTGCCCCCTTGGGAATGAGAAGGATTTTGTGCAACCATATGTTGTTGTTGAACCAGTTGGGAGGTACCCTTCATATATTTGGTGACAACCTCACAATGAGGGAAGTCTTTTGTGTAGTTGTATTTCTCATAGATCATACAAGGATATTTAGGCTTCCTATTCAGTTGAGTATCAACAATCTTAGGATTATCCTGCACGTTAGAAGATTTATTATATTTAACCTTGTTTTTCTTCCTACCTTCTGGTTGTTGATATGAAGTGGATTGGACTTTATTCACCTTGGAGGTTTGAGCAAGAGCACAAGTAGTTTTGGTTTTCGAAACAGAACGTTCGACGAATGAGGAGCATGAGGGATTAGATCATAAAGTGTGTCGGACTAGGATTAAACCAAGTCCAAATACTACACATGGATAATAGCCTTCTCCTCAGTAACTACAGTTCTCATAGAAACATCGTGGGAAATGGGAGGTAAGAGAGACTTTTTAAACCAATCTGTGAGGAGGTTGTCTGGAATTGGAGCTTTAATCAATTGTCTCTGCCGTCTCCACTCAGGAATATGATTAGATATGTGGGTGGAAGAGGGTTTTTGGAGTGAGGTAAAAATCTCTATATCGGTCTCATACTGTATAGGAAACTGAAAATGGGCCAGGAAATCCATGGAAAGAGAATTAAAGTCAATAAAGGAGTTACACAACAACTCGATATACCATTTCATTGTTGCACCTATAATTGTTCACTAAAAAAGTCAAAGACGGATGGAATCATCCATCAAAGAGTTGGAAGAACACCATAAATGGAAATTCATATCATAATTGTTAGGATCTTCCCTAGGTATTTTGTTGAATTTCAAGATATCGAACAGTAATTTGGCAGGGATGGCCACCCAAAATGGGGCATGAAGGATGGGATATTTTGTCAAATGCGACAGATCTGACAGATCTTACATAGCCAAGAATGATAATTTTCACTTAGTCTGTTTATATTGGTGATAACCATACTGTGTGGGAACACTAGTAGGACCATATCTAGGATGTTGTGAGACAACAAAACTAGATGGTCCTCCAATATACGGTGGCTTCCCGGGTTGTCCACCCATGTAAGGTGGTTTTCCTGATTGTACACCCATGTACTATGATGGACCTCCTACATACTGAGATTGACCTGATGGTCACCCCATGTATGGCAGTGGAAGGGACTTTTGCATTGTAATCATGGAGTTTGTGTATTGATATGGAAAGGTTCCTTGTGGCAGAATGGCCACCGGATTGGGTTGAGCCCACAAAGGATTCACAACTCTTGGATATGGATGTCTAGGATATAGACCAGTGGTAGTAGATATAGAAGGACTTGTGGGAGTGGCTTTCCCCGGGCTTTTTGATGTTGCAACCATGTAGGTTTCCCCCTAGTAAAACATTTCCCTGCAACTGAAGGTTTCCCCCTAGCAAAACATTTCCCTACAACTGAAGGTTTCCCCCTAGCTGAAGATTGACCTCCCATTGAAGATTGACCTCTAATGTATGGTGTACTAATTGAAGATGTATGAGATGGAGGTTAAGTATCTTGTGCGACTGTGGTTGTGTGAACGACTTGACTGCCGACCATTTGACCGATGGAATGACGAAGTAAAGCACTTGATGTGTGTTTTGGCGACAAAAATCACTCCTGGATTGCGGCAGGAGTAAGCCTGAGGCCCATCAGTTTAAATGTCATGATTTGTTGATAAAGGGTGATGGATGGAAGTAAACTCAGAACAATATCGTTCTAACTCAGAAACTAGGCCGGGCATGCACAAGCAGATGAGGCCTTGATTCAATTTCAGGCAGTAAGTTGTAATAAGGGCGAGTAGGAGGAAGACTTCTGTAAGGAAATGTGAAGGGATGCTGTAGGCATCAGGCTTCCAACAACCTGTAGAAGAAAAATTTGAACACAAGAACCTCTTATATTCAAAATAAAAAACACTAAAAGAACATAACAATGCTATAATAAATCCTTTATCATAACATAGTCACGATGATTCATGTGAATAATTCAGTCATGAACTCTTTCAGTATGAGATCGAAACAAGATGAAAAAGAGAGTTGCCTTACATTAAACAAGGAAATTTCATATACAGATACATAGCCAAGAAAACCAGTGCTTCATTAAAACATTACAGTCGGGAGCTCTGCTCTACCATCCATCCCTACAAAAATACAAAAAACTAAGTATATATGCTTAGAGAAATTCACCCCCTTGGCAACATGAGGGTAGATGAGACAATAAAGTCTAACTTAGCGTGCGCAGGTTCTTCTGATCAGTCGAGGACATCAGATCGACATGGCTCTTTTAGGAAAACCTGCACACAGGACGATCTTGGGCAGACTGCCTGCCAGAACCTCCATGCCCTACATTCATGGCTTGAGCTGAGGTCTCAACCACCTGCTCAATATTCATTAACTGCTTTTTCCATGGAGGGTGGCCGAGACTGAAAACATAAAGAGAGAACCCATGTCCTTTGAAGTCCCGGTAGCCGAAATGACTCTCAGGCGCTTTTCGCATTTCGCGTTTAGGGGTTTCAGAATGCAGTGGAAGTGAGAGACCCCATGTCCTTTGAAGTTTAGGTAGTCGAAATGCCGAAATGACTCCTGGGTGCTTTTTTCATTTCGCGTTTCGGGGTTTCAGAATGCAGTGGAAGTGAGAGACCCCATGTCCTTTGAAGTCCCAGTAGCCAAAATGCTGAAATGGCTCCTGGACGCTTTTCACATTTCGCGTTTCAGGGTTTCAGAATGCAGTGGAAGAGAGAGAGACCCCATGTCCTTTGAAGTCCCGGTAGCCGAAATGCCGAAATGGCTCTTGGGCGTTTTTCGCATTTCGCGTTTCAGGGTTTCAAAATGCAGTGGAAGAGAGCAACCCTTTGTCCTTTTGAAGTCCCAGTAGCCGAAATGGCTCCCGGGTGCTTTTCACATTTCGCGTTTCGGGGTTTCGAAATGTAGTGGAAGAGAGCAACCCTTTGTCCTTTTGAAGTCCCGGTAGCCAAAATGTCGAAATGGCTCATCATTTTGTGATTTTGGCCATAAGAGATGAGCTCATGCGCCAGACCTTGTGCAACTCTGTGACTCAAAATTACTTGATGATCGTCGATCTGCTCCATCTATGGATCCTCGCTGTTGAAAACAAAATGCCCGCTCGCTTGATTTTAAGCCCAAAAGGGACTTCTTCTGTGTGTTGCGCTCGACACTCATGACTTGCAAGAATTGGCGCTAACATTAGGTTCCATGGGGGATAGAGTCATCCCTGCGATGCTCTAAGAACTCCTTCTGTAGTTCCAGTTTCCTTCTGTTGGGCTATGGAGTCATTTATTTAGTTGAAAATAAACAGAAAAAACAATAAAGACAATATTTACAAAAACATAGGAGCTGTCTAAGGCTCAAACAAAACATTTCTTCAGGAAATGCCCATTTATTGGGCCTCTAAAGACTTCTTCCCCCTCCAAATCCTGCAACCTGTATGTGTTATTTAAGAATACTTTAGAGATTTTGAAGGGCCCGATCCAAAGGGTGCATCCCACTTAAGCACCAAATCTCCCAGCTTGAATTCCTCCTTCCTGACCTTCCTATCAAAGGCCTTCTTGATCTTCTGTTGATGACTGTGAGCTATGTCCATCACCTGCTCCCTGATCTGTTGCACCTCCATCACTTGATGAATTTTTTTGACCATATGGTCTGGCTCTCCTTCATGATTTTGAAATAATTTAGCTATAGGTAAAGCGAGCTAAGTGGGAAACACAACCTCTGTCCCATAAATGAGTTGAAAAGGTGAGGTGCCCAAAGACTTCTTTGTTGTCACTCGATCAGCCCATAGAGAGAATTTGAGCTTTGAATCCCAGGCCCTCTTATTTTCTTCCAATAATCTTTTAATGAGTTTGATTAGACTTGTATTGAAATATTCTGCCAGTCCATTTACTTAAGGATAATAGGGAGTGGAGTGGATTATTGAAATCTTGAACTGCTCGCAGGACTTAACCAGCGGCTCAGACTTGAAAGAAGCAACATTATTAGTGACAATTCTGTTGGGACAACCAAATATGGCTATGATATCCTCTAGGAAGCTCATAATTACTTTGTGTGATGCACTCCTAGTGGGGGCAACTTATATCCACTTGGTGAAATAGTCTGTTGCAGTCAGGATCCATCGGTGTTGGCCACTTGAAGGAGGATGAATTTCTCCAATGACATCCAAGCCCCACTGTTGAAAGGGTGTTGAAGCTACTACAAGCTTTAGTGGCAGAGATTTGAGTTGCTTCTTTCCTGAGAACCTTTGGCATTTGATGCAAGATCTGACTTCTCTACAGACATCAGTGAATAAGGTGGGCCAGTAGTACCCAGCCCTGAGAATTTTGTGAGCTATGGTTTTCCAAAAATGATTCCCTCCACAAAGGCCACTATGGAAATCAAACATAACTTTATGGGCCTCCTGTGGGTTCAGACACCTCAGAAACACCCCTAGAGGGTCTCTCTAGTACAAGACATGGTCAATAAGGCAATATCTGACCACATTGAGCTTTAAATCTCTTTCCTTGCTTTTTCCCATTCCATTAGGAGTCTTTAACTCTTGTAGAAAGTACAAAATGTCTCTGTACCAGGTGCATTCTGCTAGTGATAAGCCACCCTGAGTGCTTTTGCTGGATGACTCAACTTGCTGATTTCTTGAGCAAGCGTTGATGAAGCTAGCCCCCAAGGCGTTGCAATTGGATTCAGCCAATAGCTTGTTTAAAACCTACCCTTTAAACAAATTGGTGGGATTTATCTCTAGGTCAAACTCAAGGATCTTGGCAATCCATTTACCTCTTCTCCCATCTATGTCGGGTTGTATAAGGATGTATTTCACAGAGGCTGAAGGAACGTATCCAGTCACTCATGAGTGTAAGACATAGACTCTGAAAGATTTGAGAGCTTTCACCAAGGCATAGGCCTGCTTCTCCATGATCTCATACCTGATTTCTGCATCTCTTAATGCCTTACTAAAGAAGGAAACAGGTTTCTCTCACCCTTCCTCATTTTTCTGCAATAAGACTGCTGCTACTGTCAAAAGAAGCAAAAGAAAAAATTAGGAAATCCTTGGAATAATCAGGACTGATCAGCACAGGTGCCTCAGTCAATGCCTTTTTTATTTGGAAAAAAGATTCCCTGGGTTCAACAGTCCATTTTACTTCATTTTCCTTTTCGAACATGGCTGTGATGTGTTTCACCACCTCAACAAAATTTGAGACGAACCTCCTCAGAAAGTTAATCTTTCCTAAAAAATCCTGGACTTCCTTTCTAGACCTGGGAAGTGATAGGGTCTGAATTGCTTCTACCCTGCTGGGATCAATTCTCACTCCCTCTGCTGATACTATATGGCCTAAAAACTTCCCCTCCTTCATAGAAAACAAAGATTTCTTGGGATTTAAGGAAAGGCCAAACCTCCGGCATTTCAAGAAAACTTTCCTCAAGTGACAGTAGTGCTCCTTATCAGACCTGGAGAATACTGTGATGTCATCCAGATAGATCACCAAAAACTGATATTTCTCCCCGATGAAGGCTATGTCCATGGCTCGCTGAAATGTTTCTCTTGCATTCATTAATCCAAAAGGCATTTTGGCATACATGAATGTGCCCTAAGGAGTAGTGAAGGCTATTTTTTCTCTGTCCTCAGGCACGACTGATATCTGATTATAGTCAGAAAAACCGTCAATCATGGATATCCTAGATGCACCAGTTACCCTCTGCAATATGTGTTCCATGTTGGGCAAGGGATAGTTGTCTTTCTTCGAGCTCCTGTTCAGGTTCCTGAAATCGACGCAGAGCCTGATTTCTCCACTTTTCTTCCTCACCGGGACCAAATTGGCTACCCACTCAGAATATCTCAAGGGGACAATGATTTGGGCATCTAACAACTTTTTCACTTCTCTCTCCATGACAGGAAACAACATGGGATTTATCTGTCTTAGCTTTTGCCTAAATGGCATAGATTCTCCCTTCTGTGGGATCTTGTGTTCAATGAAATCTGTGTCATATGTCTCTAGTTCTTCATAGGTCCATGCAAACACATCAACAAATTCTCTTAATAACTCGATGTATTCGACCCTCTGTTCTTTGGTCAAAATGCTTGACAACTTGACAAACTTAGGCTCCTCCTGTGTGCTGATATTGCACTCTATTGTATCAACATCTCCATTTGAAACCTTACCCTTTACCACCACATCATTCCCATCGAACAGTCTTTCTAAAGGGACTAGTCCCTTCGGAATGTGATTGCTAGGCAAATGAATAATATGGTGATTAGCAATTTTATTTAAAAATACCTTAGGGTGAGGGTGACTCTCAAGATCAGGATCCTGATCAATGTGCAATGTAGAAAATTCATCGATGGACTGAAGAAATTTTTCGATTTCAAGATCGTCTTCGAATACCTTCCAATGCTTGATATTTTCTGGAATGGATGGCCTATATCTTATCTCGACCCCATATTTGATCTTAGGCGGCAAAGGGATCTTGAACAAACTAGCTAAGACAACTAAGGAATCGGCCAAAGTATTTTCCCCTCTTGGAATAAAAGAAATGTTGAAAGCCGAGAAGAAATTATCAATCAGGTCCCACACCTCATTTTTATAAGCCCTGAGCCGAGGATGCTTAGCTAGATAAACATTCCTGACTGGCTGGATTATCAACTCAACATCTCTAAACACTACTACCTCCTCAATTCCCCTTTCTTTTGTAGCCCTCATACCCAAAACAAGAGCTTCATATTCTGCCACATTATTGGTAGCTTCAAATTCTAGCTTGTATGACAGGGATATGGTTTCCTGACAAGGTGACACAAAAACCACTCCAGCGCCAGCGCCTTCGCTAGAAGAAGCTCCGTCGAAGAACATTTTCCAAATAGAGGTGGTTGGAGGAGGTATCTCGTGATTAAATATGGGTTACTTTCTGATTTGAAAATGGGCTTCAGGAGTCTCAGTGATCTGTAATAAAATAGATCCGAAATCAGTGTCAAGTGCAAAGATAGGATGATTGGTGGGGTCTTCGTCACTAACAATGTAGGCCAACTGAGCTTCTCTGTACAACCTCCTCTACTCCCCTCCAAATACTAGAATGATGGCATATGTGAGATCCATTTGTAATGTTCCTCCAAGTTTTTTAATCCAAGATATTGACAACAACATGTCGAACTTAGGGGGAACATTAGCTACTACAATGTCCATGACCACACTCTTCATTGGCGGATGAAATAAAGAGACCACCAAGTCTTTGATGAATCCCAGGCATTGCACCCTCCTTGAATCAAAAGAATACAAATTGTGATAAGACTTTGTCACTTCCAGTCCCAATTCTTCCATGACTATTTTGGGCATAAGGTTGTGGGAAGCTCTTGAATCCATGAGGCAATTATGCAACACCTTATCATGTATGNGGAGAGGGACCTTTTGAAATCTTCATTTTTAACTAGCTTTGAGAGGGGTACGGGAATTCTAATCTTTTGAATTTCATGCTCAAAAATAAAGGAGGGGAAAGGCTTAGGAGATTCCCTTACCTCAGAGATAGGTTCTTTGGCTATTGGCAAAGTATTCTGAGTTTTCTTTTCTTTAGTAGTCATTGTAGCAGGTTTAGCAGGTTTTTCCGCTACGAGGGGCTAATCATGGCTATCAAAATTTCCTTCTTTCTTCTTTGACCTGAGATAATATCTGTTAGGAGTGTTGTTGGCCTTTTCCCCTTTACCCAACTCATTGACTTGAATGTTCATAAGGGATCCTTCATATGCAGATTGAGTCAAATGGGGAAAAGGGGAAGTGTCTTCAATACAGTGAATTTCGGGGTCGAGCTCATCTATGTCTTCTCCGTCCTCATGAGCAACTAGGCTATTTTGGAGAAGGGTTTGAATCCTCTGATCATCTCTGTCTTTGCTTCTTTGTTCCCTTGGCAAATCCTGTGGCACATTATTGCAAGCCCTCCTGAAGCCTTTGTTATCAGTATTTTGGGGATTTCTGTATTTGGGCTTCCCTTCCAACTCCCACCTTTCCATTCTAGCTGAAAGCGACTTTAGCACTTTAGTTACCTCGTCCGTCTGAAGGGGAAGGGGAGAGGAATTGGATGGGGAGGCTTCAGGTCTCTTCCTGGATATGTCTCTATCAGCCTTATTCCTGAGTCAGTCAACAACCAATATGTTAGATTCTACTTCTACGGCTGCATCCTGCATGTGAGCCAGAGTAGTGGCTCTCCTTTACCTCAATCGAAGGCAGAAATCAGGATCAAAAGCACTAGAATAAGTGATCTTAGCAGAGGCTTCTGAGGGGTTTATTTCAGCAGGGATCTTTTTGTACATTTTATTGAATCTCTTGGAGAAATCAGAGACAGACTCTCCTTCCTTTCTCTTCAAAGACCCGAACTCTGTCATGTAATACATGAAGTCCTTTTTGTCTCCCCACTGTCTCAAAAAGGAATTATCCAAAGCCTCAATCCCATTGATATATCCAGGAGGCAGGACCCTAAACCACTTTCTAGCCTCACCTTCAAGGCTATGGACGAAAATCCTCATCCATACGTCTACATGCATGATAACATGATCATCCGTAAAACTGTAAAAGGATTCAAGGTGTTCTTCTGCAGCTATGTCCCCTTCGCCTGTAAACTTGGGCAGCTGCTTAA
>JASDQU010106825.1:137205-167446 GCA_032191745.1 Picea mariana | reverse complement strand
AACCGTATCTGTCTATCACCACTTGGCGCAGATTTGGAAATGATCACTGCAATGGATAATGCGCAGGTGTTTAGAAACTTTCGGTTGAAACCCACGAACGAACATCACCTCCCACAACGCGGGCTTTCGGCGGTTTGAACTTCTCATCATTGCAGCGAATTTTGACATCTGGCTCATGCGAAAGCACGAGCCTTCTTTTTGCCCATTCAAACCTTTTCGATGGTTGCTTGCATTTCGAATCGACCACTTATCTGACGAAATTGAACGCTTTCGGTGGTTAATGAGCACGCTGGGGGCTCGCCCAAACCACCGAAAGCTGTTGTTTTTCCAATCTCTTGACAAAACCAAATACCAAAAATTTTCTTGAACTATGAAAACACAAAAGTAGCTTAATCATGCGACCGATAGCCAGGATATCCTCTACCAAGTTCAACCGAAAGAACGGTTTTACTTTGGGAGTTAACACTACCCGCAAGGCAATGGACTAGTAGAGTCCTCTAACAAGAGCCTTATAAGAATTATCAAGAGATTGTTAGAAGATAATAAGAATTTTTGGGATTCAAAGCTCAAGTTTGCTCTGTGGGATGACAATGTAACAACAAAGAGGTCTCTAGGCACCTCTCCCTTTCAGCTTGTATATGGGACAAAAGCATTTTTTCCTTCTCAGTTGTCCCTACCTATAGAGGAATTCTTTCATGATCATCAAGGAGAGCCTGACAATATGATCAGAATAATTCATCAACTAGTATAAGCCTAGCAGACTAGAGAGAAGGTGATGGATAGAGCTCATGACTGTCAGCATAGATCAAGCAAGCCTTTGACAGAAAAGTGAGAAAAGAAGATTTTCAGCTGGGAGATCTAGTACTTAAATGGGATGCACCCAGACAAGACAAGGGAAAGCATGGAAAATTTGAAGCCCTCTAGATTGGACCCTTCAATCTCTGAGGTGTTTTCAAATAACACTTACATGTTGCAGAATTTAGAGGGCGATGAATTTTTTGGTGGCCCTATAAATGGGCATTTCATGAAGAAGTTATTTATTTGAGCTAGAGTGGCTCCCATGTATTTGTAAATATTGTTTTCCTTTTTTTTTCAGTTTTATAAGTGACTCCATAACCCAACAGCTAGGCACTAAAACTGTAGAAGAGTTCTTAGCATCTCACAGGGAGTAAGCCATCCCCCATGGAGCCTAATGTTATCACATTAATTTGTAAGGGGGGTGTTTTCCTAAGAAATGGACCCCTTTGGCGAAAAAGTGGCAAGAAATGGGTTAAAAACCCACTTTTCCTATGTTTTTTGTGCAAAGGCATGTCGCACTAAGCAGCGCATGGATTTGGGTGGCCGAGATCTATGCGTTTAGATCTATGGCACACATCCCATATCAGACCCCCCCGCCATTCTACCTTTAATGAAGGGGGGGTGGGGGTTCAAGTTGGTGGTTTCTGGGTGCACCCCTCGCCCACCCCCGCTATCGTGGAGCCTCCTCATGAACTANCCCCTCCCCTCTGAGTAGACTGGTTACTGCTTTCCATTACCCCACCTACCTCCTGCCGCCACCTATCTCCCACTCCATATCTCTCATATGCATATCACATCGCCCATTTCCTCCTTTTGCTCCCTCACACATGTCCTCCACTCACCATCCCTCCTTCGTACTTCACCCTCCTACCTCCTATCACGTGTATTCCATGTCACCTCCTTGTGCCATATCACCTCAGCACCTGCGCCCTATCGCCCGCGTCTTCTGGCCACCACCTCGTCGATTGTGGCATTCCACCTGGCCACTGAGCATACGCCATAGCCTGCCAAGCCTACACCAATCACTTCGTCAACCCCTCTAGATCTTCGTCCACGTTCACCTGTATGACTCTCCCATAGACAATCCAGGCAAGATCAAACAACGAAGAAGAGGTCGCCACGTCCTACAAATGCAGATTTGGCTTGGGCCTCCCCGATCTCGAGGAAAAAGTTATTAAAGCAGTTGGTGGTGGTTGGACATCATTTCCACCATTAATGGAAAGTCCAGAAAGGGATTGTCAGCTGGCCAACTCACTTGCAGGCCCATTCTGGAACATGATTCGTCTAGATGAACTTCACGACTAGCCAGAGACTGCATGTGCAGTCTTCCAAGAGGCATGCAGACGTAACATCTTTAATGTAATAGTTTGGACTTGTTGTCGTGGTTCCGTTTTGAGTATTTATGAGTCAATGTCAATTTTAGTTAGTGTCGATGGTAGAGTTGAGCCCCCGCATGTAATGTTTTAGTAAAGATCTTGGTTCTCTAGTTATGTATTGTATTTTTGAGACTTCTTGTTTAATAGCAGTCAGTTTTGTTCCCCATTTCTTTTGACCTCTGATAATGGAAGCTCGGGAATGGATGATCCAGTCGAGTTGTTGTGATTGTGGTGTAATGTAGGTTTGATTGCATTGCTGCTACAACATTTTTTTTCAGTTTCTTGAATTTCTAAGATCCGAGCGGATCTTGTATCTGAAGCTTTTCTTCCCGAGGTTGTTGGAAGACTAGATGTTCATAGCAGACCTTCACTTTTCTCTCTCATTCTTCCACCTATCTGCCACTATATCAAATTATTGATTGAAGTTAGATCAAGACCCCATTTATCTTTGCACAACTACCTAGTTTTCTTAGTTAAAGCAATATAATCTTGAGACTGTGTCCATTAGACCACCCTTAAATTTATTCATTGTGACATACAAAATGATGGGTATTGGGCTTACTTCTACCGCAATCCAGAGGTGACTTATGGTGCTAACACAATGAATTGGAAGAATTATGTAAGAAGTGAATTATAGAAAGGCAAAAGACTACTCCATATGCACCTCAACAAAATGGAGTTGCAGAAAAGATGAACATGAGGTTGATGAAAAAGCAAGGTGCATGCTCAGTGGTACCTGGTTAGGGAAAGAATTATGGGCAGAGGAAGTGGGTATTGCATGTTACCTGGTCAACAGATCACCCTCATTAGCATTGGATGACAAGACTCCACAAGAGGTATGGATTGGTAAGAAACATTTTCTCACACATCTCAAGGTATTTGGCTGTGAGGCCTATGTTCATGTTCCAAAGGAAAACATGTGTAAGATAGATAAGAAGGTTGAAAAGTGTTGGGTATAAATATGGTCTCAAAGGTTATAAGCTTTGGAACCCAAAAACTAAGAAGTTTGTGTATAGCCAATATGTGGTATTTAGAGAAATGAAGGATGTTGTTAAACAGGAAGTCCTACCAATTAAGGAAGAACCAAATAAAATAGAGTTTGATTTAAAGGATGGTGAATCTGACTCTACAAAAGAACAAGAATCAAAAGAATATCCTCATACTTTAGTGTTGAGAAGATCGGTTCGAGAAAGAAGGTTACCAGAAAGGTATACTCCATCTGATTTCCATTCAAACTTTTCTTTGTGTATTACTGATGATGATCCTAGAACTGTCAGGGAGGCAGTGCATTCATAGGATGGAAAGCTCTGGAAAAATGCCATGGATGAAGAAATGGTAGCCTTGGATAAGAATGAGGCTTGGGATCTAGTTGAGTTTCCGACTAGAAGAAACCCCATTGGCAGCAAATGGGTATTTAAAAATAAGTTGAATGCAGAAGGAAAATTGGAGAAATACAAATCCCAGTTAGTAACAAAGGGTTATTCTCAGGTTGAGGGAATTAATTTTGGTGAGATTTTTTCTCCTATTGGCAAGTTAACTTCTATAAGATTTTTGTTATCTGTTGTTGTTGCATTTGTTTTTGAAGTAGAACAAATGGATGTGAAGACAACATTCCTACATGGGGATATGGGAGAATAAATCTATATGAAGCAATCAGAAAGCTTTGTTGTGAAGGGAAAGGAGCTGGTATTCAATATGAAAAAGTATCAAAAATTTGATACTTATATGGTGGGACTTGGCTTCACAAGAAGCAAAGAGGATCATTGTGTGTATTTTAAATTAATTTGTGATCATTTTATTTATTTGGTCTTGTATGTGGATGACATGTTGTTGATAGGAAATAACAAGGAGATTATCCGGGATGTGAAAACTCAATTGTCCTCTAAATTTGACATGAAGGATATCAGTGCTTCAAATTTCATTTTGGGCATGGAAATTAAAAGAGATCGGAAAAAGAGGAAACTCTGGTTAAATCAGAGAAAATATGTCGAGACAATATTGCAGAGGTTTAATATGCAGGAATGTAAACCGGTCAAGGTCCCTATTCTTGTTGGTGTAAAGTTATATGCGGATCAGTGTCCCAAGACACATGAAGAGGAGGAGGACATGTATCATGTTCCATAGGCAAGTGCAGTTGGAAGTTTGATGAATGCAATGGTCTATACTAGACCGAACATTGCACATGCAGTGGGAGTTTTGAGCAGGTATATGTCAAAACCAAGGAAGGAGCATTGGACAACAGTAAAAATGTTTTTTCAGGTATTTGCGTGGCACTGCTAGCTATGGATTGTGCTACCAAGGAAGACCAGAATTGGACAGAGTGTTGGACATACATGGCTTTTTGATGCAGACTAGGCTGGAGATATGGATAGTAGGAGATCTACTAGCAGGTAATCAGTTGGATGAGCAAAAGATAGGCTGTAGTGGCACTTTCAACTAAAGAAGTTGAATACATGGTAGCCACTCATGCAAGGAAGGAATCAATATGGTTACAAATATTGTGTTTAGGTATTGGGTTGGTACAACAAGCTGTAAGGATAGATTGTGACAATCATAATGCAATTTTTCTAGCAAAGAACCCGGCTTGTCATTCAAAGACAATGCATATTGATATTCAATATCACGTTGTGAGAGACATGGAAAGAAAGTATTGTTGATGAAGGTGGACACTTTGAAGAATGTTGCAGATTCATTAACAAAAACTGTGAGCACTGAGAAGTTCTCTTGGTGTAGAGGATCCATGGGAATTGTTGCCCTGGATTGTTGAATATGTAACCTTGTAACCCCCTGTATGCAAAGGAAAAAATAAGTGGGAGAATGTTGGGTATGTGTTATATTATTTGCATGATAATCTTAAGTGTTTGCTACGTTGCATTGGGTGCATAGGGGGTTTTGAGAAAAAAATATTGCCCCAGGAAATGTGTCGCATTTTTGTCTCATTTTTCGTGTCACTTCGATTTTTGTGTCCATTGTTGGGTGGTTTTTCGACACATAGTTTTTGCCGATGGTTTTCTATTTCCGGTTAAGGAATTTGGGTTGTTGACTAATCCAGGTCATTGGGTTAGGGTTTTGGATGTCGTTGGATCCTATATGTATATTGTATTGTAAATAATGTATCACCATGAATGAATATAGAATATGTTGGTTTTCCCGATTTGGGTTTCTAGGGGAAAAATATATGTGTAATGTGTGTATTTTCCATTGTATTTTTTATATTCTTTTATTGAAAATATATTTGCAATAAAATATTGTATAAGGTTAAAATCTACATGAACTGGCCAACTAAGCCAACATCTCACTCTAAAACTGAAGTGCTTTCTTAGCCTCATAATACCAGGGCCTAGAGCCCCCAAGTGTCACACAACAACCAGTACACACGCACCCATAAACTACGACCTAGTCAGGCCGACCTCCCCCGAGAATTGAACTTGTGAATTTGAAATCTAAAGAAAAGTATTAAACAAATTATAGAGAGAAGACAAAGTATTTAACACATTCTATAGATTTTACTCACTTACATCTCACAATTGATGGTGTCCTTAATATTGCCAATCGATCAATGGAATAAGAATATTCCCAACTTTGGTTTCTTTGTAAAAAGTTGCATTAACTATGCACAATCCAACTATCTATATTTCCTCTTCATTCCAAGCAAATTGAGTAAATGAACAAAAAGATCCCCAATTATGGTTTCTTTAATAGAGGCTCCATTAACTATGATCTATTTGACTATCTATATTTTCTATTCAATCCAAGAAAATCAAGTTTCTTATTCGTGTGGAGGTTCCATGGGATTAAATATTCTAGAGTATCCTTATTATATCTATTGAAAGAGTTAAATCTAGGGAAAGTCCATTGAAACTTGCTTGGGGGTTAACAATCCATAAGTCATATGAATTAACATGAAAAAAAACAATTGTTAATGTTGGAAAGAAAAAACATCAAGACCTCCTTTTTAGTGCAATGTCTCAAGTTAAAAGTTTGAGTGGTTGATTTTAACATCCATTTTAATATTATCAATATGAAAAAATTGGAAAAGATGTGGGTGTAGCTAAGAGAAAGTTTGAAGAAAACATAATGATATTGATTAGTATGTAATATATATGTTATTCAATATCTTGATCATATCACTTTGTTATTATTTTTATGAGCTCAACATGTCACTTGTGGGAATTGAACCCGAGTGGGGAGGATAACAATCATTCCTCCCAACCACCAAAGCTAAAATCAATTCACACACACACACACACACACACACACACACACACACACACACATGGCATAATCGATAGGGCTAGCTTGATAACCTCCATGCGTGTGCACATTTCCCCACACACCGAACACAAGGTAAGTTGAGGTTTGAAGCAGCTACCTCACATAAGAAAGTGCCTTAACATTGCACTCCATGGCCAACTAATCTACATTTAACAAATATTTTACTTGAAGTGGACATTGAAATATTTTATTTATGTCCCACTATGAATTTTTTTGTTATTAATATTTTTTTTTAAATGTCACTTGTCAACGCAAAGGTCAAGAGACTCCACAACCCAAGAAGTTCTGCTTTAATATTTGTACCTGAACCAACCGTAAAATGAATCTTAAAAGAATGTACCCCACTTAGTTTAGGAACAACTCCAATACCACAGTCTCCTCCAACAATAGCTCCATCAAAGAAACCTATCAACTTATCTCCAAAATTGATTGGGTTCAAGATATAATAAAAATTGTCCCGCTCAGAGGAACATGGCATCTCCTTTACAACATTCACAATCCTTAAACAAAGTTCAAATTCTTTTCTTGGACAATTTAAAAAATACATATTATTTCTATACTGCCAAATTCCCCACAAAACAAAGAGAGGAACCATCTTATGATTTGGAAAAACTAGAAACCAGTTCATTAAGTTATCCTTCAATGGCAACAAATTCCAATTACCATTTATTTTCAAAAGTCTCATGTAATCTCACAGGTGACCATCAAATGTTTTGCGGTCTTTTCATCCTGTAAACACAAACTGCATATAGAAGGTATGATACCCTCTCTACACTTGGAATTCTCACATGTTAGAATATGATCATGTAAACAAAGCCACATGAAGAGAATGAGTTTGATAGGAGCCTGTAAATTCCAGAGCCCATGAAACCACCACTCAGGTTCCACCTCCAAGTTACGATCAACCAAAGCATTGTAAGTTGATTTTGATGTTACGGCTCCATTGGATTGATTCCATGTCTAAACAACCAAATCCTCTTCATTACTGAGAGAGACCCCATTACATATCAGTGCCATTAAATAGGAATTCCATTCTATTTCTAGAAATCGATCAAGACCAAGATCTACAGGATCTAACCAATGTCGAGATCCAGATCCATTTAAACAAGATCTATGACCAATATGAGCAAGAGTAAAAATCTGTAGAGGCTTTAAATGTAGAATGAGAGCATTTGAGAGTTTATAGTGTGAGCCACAACCAAAAAAAGGGTCCTGAACTACCAAAACCTGAGAGCCATTGCCAACAAACCACGCAAGCCACTTTTTCAACAGCGACAGTGAATTCAAGAAATTCCTTCATAAATTTAAAGCTACAGAGAATTTGTACTTCTCCAAACGCAACCAAAAGACCACATCTGAACCCTTAAGATATTTTTTGTTAATAGCTTTGCTTCATAAACCTGAACCAAACAAATCCTTCCAGAGAGATTTAACTGCTAAAGCTTGTGAAAACCAATGAATATTTCGAATACCCCAACCTCCAAGAGATGTGGGCCTAGAGATCAAGTCCCAGCTAGCTAGGTGGAACCCCAAGGGTTTCCTGACCCCTGTCCAAAGGAAATTGGAGAATAGACCATGGATTTTTGACAGTATTTTATTAGGAACCTTAGCTAAAGAGAACCAATATACCAGTAGATTTTGAAGGACAAACTTTAATAAAACCAATCTAGCACCCATTGAAAGCCATCTAGACGTCAAATGTCCAATTCACTTCTCAATCTTTTGTAGAAGCCAAAGCCAGTCTGAAACTCTGTAATCATTTGCTTTCCAATAAAACCCTAAGTATTTCAATCCACAGTCCATAATGACTAAAGGGATTCAATAAATTTCTTTAATCTAAAGTAACTTCTCCTCATTTAAATTGTTAAAAGCATGATTTTTTTGACAATTTACCTCCATCCCTTAAACTTTTAAAATATGTTTAAGCTCAAACCATTCATAAAAAGAACCAATCCCTAGGATTAAAATATCATCGACAAAGAAAATATAAGTTATTTTGTGTCTTACACATAAAAACCCATTCCGAGATAAAACTCTCACAAATATGGGGAGGTAACTTAAATAAAAGTAAAATTAGGTATTTAAAAAAAAAACAACGAAAGCTTGGGGCAAATCCCGTTTGCTAACAACTACTTGTGCCATGATTTGTCTCTTTCTCATGAAAGAGACTTTCCTTTTTAACATTTGTAGGACAATTTCAATGGTTATCATGAAAGAGATTTTCCTCTTAAGATTTTTTTTTAAGTTTGAATTGGTATTTATGTAATTTTAGGGTTGTATTTGTAAGAAAAAATGGGAGTAGGGATTAAGTTGAATTGTGTTTAATTCTAATAAATTTGAATTCTTTAAAATTTAATTATGATAGTTTATATTTTATCTTCTGTTTATTATTAATGTAGAAAAGTGTATTTATTTTCTTATTTAATAGGTTTTTTTTCTAATCTCTTTTTGTCATTTCACTGCCAAAAGAGACGGCAAACACTCCCACACTCATGATCAATGCCAATTATAGGAAAAAAAAATTGTGGGGATGTTGTCATACTATGAAAATTAGCCTCTTGTAACTTTAGTGAATCTTTATCAATTTATAAATTTAGTGAATCTTTATCAATTTATAAATTTTCATGTGGTCAATTTGATGAATTATTTTATTTGGTCAATTTTTCATAGCTATTTTGCCTCTATCAAAAAATTTTATGAATGTTTTTTCACAATCGACTTGGCCACTCAATGTTCATGCAACTGACGATCATTGATTGTGTTTGGGGTTTAATTATGTGACAACAACCAAACTTTGAGCAATTTGAAACTCTCTAAGAAAGTGCATAGAGTCAAAGCTAACTAATGTATTCTACAAACAATAACATACTAAGTATCTTTTAATAAGATCTAGATAGAAAATATAGGGCTGAAATGTGACTACATCAGTAACATATATCCATATTAACCTCAATTCTATAAGTGTTGAGAGGGATTAAAACCATTGAGGTGTAGATTTTTTGACATGTAAGATCGATCAAGGCTAGTAGAACTCAAAGCTTGTAACTTATGGAAATATGAATGTATAAAATTACAATTTGATTATTATTAAGATAATGTTATATTTGCATTGAATAATATTTCTATCTAAATACCATATCTATAGTATTTTCATTTTTGTGTAAATTTAGTAATCTCTTAAATTTTATCTCTATATTTTTAGTGTTTATGATATATGTACATTTTAAATCTCTCTCTTTAATAATATACAAATATTTTTATTTGTGTTTGTATTTATATTTGTCTAACATATAATATTACTATTATTATTTGTAATAAGTGATATTTTTTTAAGCCAACATATGATGATGTAAACTTTACCCATATGATAACATCTCTACCATAGTGAGTTGTATACATGCCTTTTGATGCAATAAGATGTCTCTAATACTAGTCACAAATAGGGTGATTCTATTTACATATGAAGGTATGTATGATCTATTACAATCGGAGGAACTTTTCAACAAAGTAGTGGCTAAGGTGGAACATACCTTTCGCTCAAGTCTCTAAAATAGATCACTAATAGATGAGAGATGCATTGACAAATATATTCATGGGTGGGAATAAAGTATTTCTATTCTAAGACATGGATATGAGAAGTTGCACATGGTACAAGATGATTAAGTGTTGAACTCTACAATATGCTAGTGGGAAAACTAATGCTTGATGAACTTAATAGATAGGTTCACACAAGTTGTGACAATTTTTTGAAGTGAAAATGCTAGGTGGCATAGTTATACAAACAAAGGGACCTTGAGCAATAACCCCCACAAGCCCGAGAAATCCCATGTTGACCAAACAAGCCAATGTACCCGAGAGGATATGAAACCATCTAGGGTTAGAAAGTGTTGAGTGAAAACATGAACTTGAAGTTGTAATTAATGCTAATAAGTATTAAGCTAATCAGCCACTTGGAAGACTCAGAGGTTAAGATCCATCATTGAAATTGAGGACAAATTGTCAGTGCTACTTTCAAAAATAGATGAAGGCCCCCTGAGCCCGTCCCAAGTCAAGGAGTTAAAGGTTTTGGAGGCACACAATCATTCTTGGCTAGAAAAAGAGGAGTAGGAATGTAGACTTAAAAAGTAGGGAATTGTGGTTAGAAGCTAGGGACAACAATACAAAATATTTTCATCAATTTGTGAATTTCATAAAGAACATTAACACTATTTGGGAAATAAAAAATGAAGACGAAACGATGAGTAGCTCCTTCCCTGAGAAAGCAGAAGCAGGGGTAGTTTTCTTTGAGAAACTCTTCACTTCCCTAGAATGTTGTCTGATCCAAGAAATCGTTGAGGTGGTTTCTAAATTCCATCTGGTTTTCTCTCACGAAATGAATCAAACTTTGGAGGAAGAAGTAACAGAAGCATAATTACTTGCTTCTCTCTCATCCATAAAAAATGGGAAGAGCCCTGACCCTGATGGAATTACTATAGAATTTTTCAAGCATTTTTACAACCTGATCAAGGAACACTTGTTGATGACAATCAAGGAATCCTATAGGGTAGGAAATATTCATGGGACTCTAAACTCTACCTTTATCTCTCTAATTCACAAAAAGCAAGATGCGTCCTCATTCAAGGACTCCCGCCCTATTTCTTGTTGTAATGTCATTTACAAGTTAATAACCAAGATAATTGCAAGGCATTTAAAATCAATGTTGAGTGACATTAAATGAGAGGAACAATTTGGACTCTTACAGAATAGAAAAATCCATGACGCGATAGCAATAACATAGGAGGTCCTCCACTCGATTAAAAAACAAGAACCTGAAAGCGACAATTTTGAAACTGGACTTATCGAAAGCCTATGACATAGTCAACTAGACCTTCTTAAGATTGGTTCTTATTCAATTAGCGATGAACTTAAACACATTCAATTGGATTATGGGGTGCCTCCAAATCTCTTCCTTTGCAAATCTCTTCCAGTCTTTTGAATGGATTTCTTTCCAACACATACTCTGTGAGCTTAATTCCAAGGCAAATGAACTATCAAAAGAATCTTTTTTATTGTCAGTCGGGGCTTTTGGATACTATGAATTCCTGGAAGGTGAAAAAATAGAAGCTATGGAATTTTGTCTCTGAGAATTCCATTGGAAAAATGAATAGAGAAGGAAAATCTTCCCAGAAATGTATGACAGATCTGAGTTTTGAAATGAAGTTTTGTAATGAACTTAGAAGATCACCTTATGAGAAAATTGTAAGCGTTTTGTAAAGGCAAAAGGAAAGGCATGTAATAAGGCTTGTGGACCCCTAAAATGTTATCCAGAGGAGAAGAGCATCTTTCAAAGTTGGAATCTTAGCATGCACAATCATCCTACTACGATTCCAACCAGTCGCTATCCTAGCAGCCTGACATTATGGTCCCCTCCTCCAACGGGTTTTATAAAGATAAATTTTGATGGAGCCTCAAAAGGAAATCCAGGACCAATGGGATTCGGGATGATTCTCAGGAATTCAAATGGAGAAATCCTCCATCTCGTGGCAGGCTATCTGGGAGAAAATACAAATAATGCAGCTGAGCTTCTAAGTTTACTTAGAGGCCTTCAGGTCATAATTAGCAATCACTTCCATCGGGTCATTGTGGAGGGAGATTCTCAAATCATCATCCAGCACATAACCAAGATTCTACATGGGGAACACCCACTAGAAATCTCACCTAGCTGGCACCTCTCGAGACTCTTGGAAGACTTTGGATCCCTCTTCTATCCCAGTCTTACCATTATCCCATCTCACATGAAAAGGGAAGCAAACAAAGTAGGGAATTGCCTAGAAAATGAAGGAGTTGACACCAAGTTGGAACAAATCCACTAGAAGGCCCAAACTTATGCTTGCACTGATCTATCGAAGCGCTATCAAGACCTCGCCAACAGGGATTTACTAGACCTGGATGGGGTGCCACGTCGAGAAAACTAGACACCTGGAACGGAGCCAGTCCTAGCCTTAAATGCGGCAAGCCAACCCCCATCCCCTCAACATTAAGAATGGGAGCTGGCCCCAACCGCCATTCTCATGACAAGGGACTTCTCCCTCGCATGAGCAGTCTGTAGTTGCAAGCATTCAATATGAGGGAGTTAACGGAGGAGGATGTCCCATTGCTCCATCCTCTTTTGAACAGCCCGCGCCATGGATTCATCCAATTCGTTTTCGCCCTGCACCATTTATGGAATTGTGATCTCTGGTGCAATCACCAGACCACCCTCTGCACCTTTTCGATCTGAATTTTCACTCCGATTCCGCGAGAAAGAGGGAAGTTGCGTCATGGCTCTGCATGGTATACCCTTGCTGCCCAACGAAAGAGGCTGCAAAGGATGGAACGAGCGCTTTCTATGGCTAGAACCCAACTCGCACACAAAAAAAATGTGGCCAGAACGCCTCCCATGGCATATGTGGAGGAGGTCTTCCCAGAGGATCCAATTCAAGTTCCTCTGGAACATCTCCTCTTCACTGTGCCCGATAACTGGCAGCCACTAAGCCAATTTATGGAGGAAGACACCATGGTCGCCACTAAGGAGCAGCATGGTAGAGGCACAGGAGAAGAGAAATTCAAGGAGTTCCCCACTTACTACATAGAGGAAGAGATATCGAAAGAACTGGACTCTCAAGAGGCCGCACTTGCAGCTGAACACACCTCGGACAAAGGCATGGAAAGTGGCAAGAACGAAGGAGAAGGCATGAAGCAAGAAAGGGAGGATGCCCCAAACACAGACGAGGAGAACAGGTTGGGAGGCACGACGAGGGAGCGTGGCAAGGTTCTCTCACCACCTCCCATCTCGTCCGTGTGGGAACAGTGGTGTGTCCCGCCACCTTTTTTCCACTCGGAGCACCTAGAACTATTGTTTGATCTGCGGGGCCAAATGGCGGACCAAATCCACTGTGGCATCCTTATGAACCAACGACTAGATATGTTATACGACGCCTTCTCCAATGATTCAATAGGGTAGAGATGCCCAACTTGGGCACATCCATTCATGATTCCAGCTAAGGAAGGAGTACAGGATGATGAGGCCGACATGGCCACCGAGTAATAGCTATGGTTATTCTTTTCTTTCTTAGTACTCCTGCTCAGGGTTAGTATTATGATTCTAGATGCATATTGTAAAACTATAGACACAGCTCAGACTATGGAATTTCATCCATCCTGGTTTCCTACAGGTAGGATAGATGGAAAACCGCCCACTTTTGACAAGGATAACATTGGCTGCCAGTTGTTCTGGTTTCCACTAAATCGGCGGAACAACTGGCAGCCTAAGCATAGATTTATATTTTTTGCCACTTAATATAGTAGGAATCACCTCTTTTTTACTTAACAAAAAAAAAAGGTTTGTGGACCCGACTAAAACATGTATATTTTCCTTTACAGATTAATATAAAAGATTTTTTCCTTTTGGGAAAAAAAAGTATTAGGCTAATCAAATATTGTAATCAATTTTGACATTATCAACAAGTTGACTTAAGGAGTATTTAATCAAATTTAACTTTGTCAAATGAATTATTGGATATAAGAGTAAGTGTAGATGAAGGTAGTATGTTAGATGTGTTTTGCATCTATGCAATTGTGATTGTGTCTCACTTCTTTGTACTAATTTTGATCTAAAAATTGTTCTATTCATCGTGACTGCATCGTCAAGTAGATCTATCTATGAAGACTGAAACGACAATAGACAAAATATATATAAGGAATTGTTTTCCACATACCCTAGGGTATATTAGAATTCCTTTAGGCACACTTGAAACCATCCTTACATAAACTTGAGCAATACCACATTAGACAACATCTATATAAGGAATTATTTTCCACATACCCTAGGGTATATCAGAAGTCCTTTAGGCACACTCAAAACCATCCTTACATAAACTTATGGTCATATTTATGCTATAGTACATTGAGAACAACACTTGGGGAGATCACTCTCATGCACCAGGGAAAAACATCACTCGAAAGAGTGTGGACACAAGAGCCTTCATAGCATAAACATAGTCTCGTCCAAGTAGAAAATTAAAATGCAAGGGGTCGTGGATTACCATCACATCAATATAGACAATTTTCCCTCCTAAAGTAACAGGTAACTAAGGAAGAATCATGAAAGGTTGAGTGATCCATTTGTTAAAATCCAACAGATTATGAGTCACCGACTCAAGCTAAGGGGAACCAATAGCTTGCTAAGCATTCGAGGACAGGATGCTAACATAATCACCTTCATATATATACAGCCTGAGTGGGTCTAATGGTTAAGAACATGTGTTTCCTCCTAAGAGGTCACAAGTTCAAATCTAGAGGGGGGTAGGGTGTGTATACCTCTATAGACTTTACCAGTCAAATCGTTGGGTGGAGGGGGTCTCATACACCAATTTGGCATATGGCTTGGTTGTGACCTTAAAAATATATTATTATTATTATTATAGTGTTAGGTGTTATCAAATGCTATTTTTTTTTTTAAATTTGGTAAAATTTTGTGTTTTTGGGATTGATGAGGTTTGTCCACACTCAAAACCATCCTTACATAAACTTATGGTCATATTTATGCCATAGTACATTGAGAAAAACACTTGGGGAGATCACATTCATGTACCGGGGAAACACATCACTCAAAAGAGTGTAGACATGAGTCTTCATATCATAAACATAGTCTCGCCCGAGGAGAAAATTAAAATCCAAGGGGTCGTCGACTACCATCACATCAATATAGACAGTTCTCCCTCCTAAAGTAATAAGTAACTTGGGAAGGAGCCCTAAAGGTTGAGTGATCCATTTTTTAAAATCCAACATTTTTTGAGTCACCGACGCAAGCTGAGGGGAACCAAGAGCTTGCCAAGCATTCGAGGACAAGACGCTAACAAAATAACCTTTGTTTATTATAGTGTTAGGTGTTATCACATGTTAATTTTTCTTTTATAAATTTGGTAAAATTTTGTGTTTTCGGGCTTGATTAGGTTTGTCTACAAGGCAAATAAAAAATTTAAAGGAGCAAGCCCACATGGGCATCTATTCATGCACTACACGTTAATGGTGATTGTAACCATTGGCATATATTAATTCATACAATATAAAATCCTGAATGCTTGGAAATAATTAAGTGCAGAGGATGAAGATGTCTTTAAGAACGTGTGGATAGGTTTTTGTTGTGGCGAAAGTGTCATTTTGCCATCGTTTGGAATATGTGTTGAATGACTTGGTGGAATCTCTGTGTAAATTCACGATACTTCTAACCCTATCTACATCTGTTAAAGAGCCTTCTCTTGCTTTTAGGGATGGTCTAAAAACCAAGGATGGTGACTGTTGCGGTTTTCATAATATCCAACAGGTTTGGGGACTATATTTAGAATGTTTGGAGGAATATCCTTGGTTGTATTATCAGTTCAGTATGTTTAGAGAATTTAGGGGATCTTGATATTCAAGATCTTCAATCTATAATCTTGATTAGGACAGCCTATAATTCATTGAGAAAAGTTGAGTTAGTAAAGAGTTGATGTTATAGCAAAACTACAAGTAACAACAATTTTGTAGTGTGAATGCCCTGTTTTGAACTAGTTGTGCTACAAAACTGTCTGTAGGTGGCAAATTGGAAAAAATTCGATCAAATCTCCTATTTTTTGGGCATTTAGATGGATTACATCTCCAGCGAGGCGAAAAAATCATAAAGATCAGATGCAAATTCATCGAGATCAAGAGAATATTTTCCAAATTGCATAAAGTTAGAAAGTCAACAACCAAACCCTAGAAATTAGGAATTTGTTTGGATTTGGTTTTATCTTTTGTTTAAGCATGTCATTTTTGGAAAATCGAACTCCTAAGGTTTTGTAAAAGGATGTTATGCATTCCTATATATTGAAAAGAATGATATGGTAGAGGGGGTTCGAGGGGGGAGGAAGACCTTTTGGTTTTATGTAATCTTTATTGTGCTTAATGCTAAGACTAATTAATACAAAAGTACAAAATCTATCTCAACAAAGATTCATGTGATGATGTCTTTTAAATTTTTCTTTTCCTTGTTATGCTCATGTATCCTTTCTTAGTTTTCATCTAAATGTGTATCTCCTAAGTATTTAATTGAGATTACATGCTTCAGAATTCATCCTTGTTAGATGCTCTAAATGCATACAGTTAAACACTCACTCTTTCTCCTAAAGTTACATTAGAATTCATCATGTTTGTGATGCTCTGATGTAATGGGTTGTTTTTCTCAATTCTACTACCATACTACAATGATTTTATTGATTTGAAAGATAGTATCTACCTTTCCTTTGATGTTGATTTATTCATCAACCAATTATTGATCGTTATCACTCCATGCCCAATGGATTTCCTCTTCCTTCGGCCAACAACTTCATAAAATTTTCTCATTTACTAAATATCTAGCCTCTAATTTTATTGAAAATCTGGGAGAGAGCCCTCTCTAGGTTGGAAGGGATAGATTCCAGCCTGCAAGTGGTTTGTGGTTACCTCCGTGATTTCCCTCCCACAACCAAGGGAAATTACAGAGTGATAACATTAGGTATCATGACCCTACCATAAAATTTGACCATGATCTCGAAAGGCACGTAGGAAGGAAGACAAGGTTTTTTTAGATGATTCCAATCAATGGAAATCATCCTATTGCTTGAAGGGGGTGTCATTGGAACGGGTGAAGTTCCCCCTTGTCCGGACGAATCCATAGTAGCAAGAAAGACCTGAGCGACATCCTCACTCTTCAAAGGAGGAGTGGAATCGACCGATGGAGATATTGAATCAACCACTTGATGGACCGGATCGATCGGGGAGGTACTTTGATCGATCATTTGATCAACTGAACTAACCAAGGATGGAATTGGATTGACCACCTGATCAACCAGATTAAGCGATGATGAAAGCGGATTGACCAGTTCATCAACCAATGGTGGGTTGGGAGAGAGTTTATGGTATTAATCTATGGAAATTTTTGGTTGGGCATCGACAATATTTTCCAATAGATGTGAAGCTTCATCCATGCAAGGAAAAAGGTAGGTATGGTGCATCTCCTTACATAACCAACAAGGAGTTTTGACTTTACCTTTCTTACTTCCAACCTGATTATCACTAGTTGATGGGCTTTCATCAGCATGACCTACAACGATTGATGAGGCGGGTTGAGAAACTTGAGACCACACTTCTACAACTTTTAGAATACTAGGGAAATCCTTAAGAAGGGGGTCACCCTTACAAATCCTGCAAGGGAATTTGGGCTTGTGATGTTTCTTGGTAGACTTGTCAACATTATCAACCCACCCAACATGATGAACAATAGTTGGTTGATCGCTTCCAACATGTTCTACTGATCTGGATTTTATGAGCAGAATAAAATGACTACATATTGTTAACAGGTGCTTAACACAAAATAACAGAGATACAGTAAAACTAGTTTTATATTCAATAAGGAAATAAGTTGAAACTGTAAAATGCAGTGGAAACAAGCTTGTTGGAATGGTGGCGGATTATCTCTAAGAAGAGATGTGACGGTTGTGCTCATTCGTAAGAAGATTGATTACAATGAGGCTCTGAAAGGCCTTTTTACAATAAAAAAGAATGCCAAAAACCCTAGACATCCAAAAACCTAACCCCAGGAGATGAAGCGCCAAAAGTCATGTGGGCCCCGTTTGGGTAAGTTAGTACATCAACTTCCTGGGGTCGTAACTTTTGCATACAATCTCCGTTTTAGGCGTGTGATGGCCCGTTGGAAAGGTATCATTGAGGAGATTCATTTTCGGGGATCAATAATGCATTCAATTATTAATGAGAAGCTCGATCCTGAAAATCCTTCATTTAGGTCCTCAAAATGGCCCCGGAAGTTAAAACTGCTAAAAATAGTAAATTGCCAAAATTGTCAGAAAATTGTTTTGAGCTAGTTGGAAAAGGTGGGTGGCCACAGATATCCACCTGGATCAATCCTCCCTCCTTAGGAATAAATGGTCTCCATTGTGTTGAGTTCCCCTATCAGATGAGGAAATTTCTACTGAATTTGGCCCCAGGTGAGCCACTTGCCTTGGTGCAGGAGTTGCCCTACTTTGACAACTCGATAAAGTTGGATCCTTTGTTGTCGAGTGCCCTTGATCTTTGTGTCCACAATATGATCATTGGATGCCTATTGTATGCAATCGGGGTTGAGCTCTGTTGGTTTCATCTTCTCTGCTACATCTGAGGTGTCCAATAAGGGTGAAGGAGATCCACGTTGAACACTGGGTGCAGGCCAAGGAAAGGAGGAATGTTGAGCTCAAAAGAATTATCTCCCATGGCCTTGGTGATGGTGTACAACCCATAATGGAGTGGGAGAAGATTTTGATGGGGTCCTCTAAGGCGTTCTTTCTACAAGTGCAACCAAACTTTGTCACCCACCTAAAACTTATGTGGCACCCAATGTTGATCATGGAGTTGCTTGTACTTGTCATTAGACTTCTGTAGGATATCCTGAACCTATTGGCAGATGTGCTAGATCTGCTCAATGAATCGGGTGGCTTTATCAGCTTCAGTTGGAGCAGTAGATGAGTCAATCGAGGTGACCACAAGGGGAAGTGCAACATCTATGGGACCCAATGGTTGGAATCCCAACCCCACCTGAAAGGGGTTGTGGTCGGTTGAGCTATGCAGGGCTCAATTGTAGCTATGTTGGACATAGGGAAGGCTCTCATCCCATGTGTGAGGTTGCTTTGAATTATACATGCGAAGGATATGCACAATCATTCGATTGATGACCTCGGTTTGGCCATCTGTCTCAGGGTGGAAGGCTGTGGATTTGGTGAGCTTCGTGTCTAGCAGTGACCAGAGGCTCGACCAGAATGTGCTGAGAAATCAACTATCCCGATCTGAGACAATGGTTTGTGGGATTCCAAAATGTACCCAAACTCGTTCAAAGAAGAGCTTGGCAGTGGCCTCTACTATGATGTTCTTCTTGCAGGCAACCAGAATCGCATCTTAGAAACGTGATCAACAACCACAAAAACATAGTCATTTCCCTGCTAGGTGGACGGGAGGCCCGACATGTAGTCCATTGAGATGGATTCCCATGGTCTGTCAAGAGTAGGAAGAGGGGTGTACAAGCCCTGTTTCTTAGTGGTTGGTTTGGAAATAGCGCAGGCAGTGCATGACCTGATATACTTGTTGACCTCCTGTCGAAATTTCAGCTAGTAGAAATGTTTTTGTAGCATCGCCATTGTCTTTTCGATGCCAAAGTGTCATGCCACCCAATTATAGTGGGATTCCCAAATCATATTTTCTCACTCGCTTGATGGAACATAGATATGTCCCAGACGACACAACAACCCATCTTGAAGATGGAAATTATCGACAACTGCATTTGCACCCAACATTTGGTAGGTGGTGACGAAGTCTGGGCCTGTCTCATAGAGTTGGGGCCATCCAGAGGTCTCATGGCTGCAGGAGTCTAGCACCATGGTGAGTGTCGCGACTGGAGGTCTGTTGAAGCAATCAACGACGCGATTGGTGCTTCCTATTTTATACTTGATGTTGAGGTGGAATTGATGCAAGTATGTGGACCACTTTTGATGGTGATCATTCTGCAATTTTCCTTGTGTCTTCATGAACTACAGTGGCTTATGATCAGTGTGGATGACTATCTCCTTCCCAAGAATGTAATGTCTCTGTTGGCGGTAGGCTTTCACAATGGAGTACATTTCTTTGTCATAAGTAGGGTACTTACGGACAACATCTGATAGTGTCTCACTATGATAGGCCATGGGGTGGTCGTGCTGAGTGAGAACGACGCCCACCGCATAGTCTAAAGCATCTGTCTCGATCTCAAAGGGTTGTTGTAGGTCTGGTAGTGAAAGTACTGGGGCTAAGCACAAGAATTGCCTCAAATCGTCGAACGTTTGTTGTTGGGACTGTCCCCACACAAATTTCTCCTTATCACCACCCCTGGTTATTTGTCTAACGACCCATGCAATATGGGAGAATCCCAACACGAACTTGCGGTAGAAATTGGCAAGGACTAAGAAGATCTAAAGCTAAGTGACTGTGGTTGGGGCTGGCTAGTCACAGATGAATTGGATCTTGGTTGGATCCACATGTACGCCATGATGATCAATTATGTATCCCAGATAATGGACCCTATCCATGCCGAAGGAGAATTTTTCCAAGTTGGCATATAGCTTGTGTTGTCGTAGGGTGTGCAAAACCTGTTGAATATGTTGCAAGTGTTCGGCCCAAGTCTTTTTGTAAATGAGAATGTCATCCAGATACACCACTGCAAAAGTATTGGTGAATGGTCGTGGGATATCGTCCATCATCCTCATGAAAGTGGCTAGAGAATTTTTCAAACCAAAGGGCATGACCAACCATTCAAAAAGGCCTTCCTTTGACTTGAAGGTGGTTTTCCATACATCTGTTTGTTCTATCGGGAACTGGTGGTAGCTAGACTTTAGATCAATCTTACTGAAGTATTTGTCCCCCGTGAGTTGATCAAGGAGGTCGTCGATTTGGGGAATCGGGTACCAGTTTCTGACTGTGATTTTATTCAAATCTCGGTAATCAATGCAGAGTCGCCAGGTTCCATCTTTCTTCTGTACCAACACGATTGGGCTTCCACAAGGTGATGATATGGGACGGATGTGCCCCTTGTGGAGTAGTTCTTGGATCTATCGCTTGATCTCCTCATTCTCTAACAGAGAGCGGTGATAGACTGGCCCATTGGGCAACGATGCGTCAGGGGTCAGATTGATGGGGTGATTGAACTAGTAGTGCAGAGGTACCCCGGTAGGTGAGGAGAAGATATATGAGTATTCTTCCATGACCTTATCTACTTGCTTCTGCTGTGTGGAGAGGTCGGCCGCAGAGATCCTGGATGTGGCTGTGATCTTTTGCTTATTCTGAGAGCGAATCATGAAGAAGACAAACTTCCTCGTCTGAGAGATGACCTTCCTACATTGCTTAGCAGAGATCAAGGAAATAGCACTAGGTGGGACTGCCTCATGTATCCTGTACATTTATTTGTCGTAAGTAGTGGTATCAGAGCAGGCTTCTCTTGATCCTTTTTCAGTGCATGTCCCCGACGAGGTCCGAGTATAGAAAGTTGGGTCTCGAGCTTGTCTCTCTTGAGGACAATCACTCTCGGACACCCAAGAAACCCTTAATGGCGGAAGAAAAGAAAAACGACGGAGTAAACAATCCTATTAGTCTATTGCTTGACCAAGCTCTCACATGATAGAGGGATGAAATGATGGAGAATTTTTCCCACATCCTTCAACGCCTGTCGATAGCAACAGGCGCATCTTCATCAAACGACCACTTTGGAGGCACCTCGCCTTTCAAGGTACAAGTTAATTTTGATATTCATGTATTTGAAGGACAGATAGATGCAGAATCCCTAGACAAATGGTTAAACCTGCTAGAAGGTTATTTCTCTGTTCACAATTTTTCCGACATAGAAAAGATCACCTTCGCACTCCTTAAAGGTCCCCCCCATGTCAAACATTAATGGGAAACTTACTGGGAGCAGAGTTCCACAGAGGATTCTGGAATATATGGGGCCGAGCCCACTTGGGAATTTTTGTGGATGCGGTAAAGGAACAGTATTACCCTGTTGGCAATTATGAGGACCAGTACATGAGATGGACCACACTGTGGTAAGAGAGGGGCTAAGTAGTTCCAGATTTCACCAATACCTTCCATACCTTATGCACCAAGTTGGGTATCAAAGACTCCGAATGATATTTGGTTCTAAAATACTGTGGGGCTCTACACAGATACATTCAAACTGAAATGGATTTTCTGGACATCTCATCACTCTGTGTTGCTTATCGATATGTTGTTAAAATCGAGCAGAAATTTAAGCACCAGAACAAACCAGAGTTTGGGTCTGCAATTCCACAACAACCAAAGTATGACAAAGACGACCCTAACAAACAGTCTCCTGAAAACCAGTCCAAGCCACAGGAAAAGAAGGGTCATGGGAAGACAAATAAGGACACTGGAAAATGGTGTGATTTCCACAAAATCCCCTGGCACAACACCGATGAATGTCGCTCAAAACATTCATTGGTGGCCGAGATCAAAGACAAGGAGCCGAACCCTGATTCAGAATTTGATTCTGAAAATATTGGTAAATGACAGATCATTGACACAGATCCCACTGCTATTGTCGCGACCGCAACAATTCAACCAGAAGAACCAACATATCCTAAAGAGGGAGAGTTCCTTTTTCATTCACAGATGTGGGTGAAGGGGACCCCGTTGCATTTTATTGTTGATAGCGGAAGCCAAAATAACCTCATCTAAGAAAAGGTCATCAAACAATTGGTATTGTCGACAACACCACACCCGCAGCCATACAACATCGGGTGGCTTCGCCAAGGACGAGATCTTCATGTCAGCCAGCAGTGTCGATTGTCATATAGCATCCAACTCTTCAAGTATGAGGTATTATGTGATGTTTCCCCACTGGATGTCTGTGATGTTCTCTTGGGCCAGCCATATATGTAGAGACGCCATGTTGTTTATGAGTCTTGACCTCGCAGTGTCATTGTTTCTCTAGGAGGTCATCTCTACAAAATACCAGAGGTAGTTACGACTATTGCTCCACCTAAACAGTGTCGCATGGTAGTATCTCATACTGCAAAATTCAAGTTCTTCACAATCTATTCAAAAGGGGAACAGAAGGACATTGCAACCACTACAGCTTCGCCCCAAGCACCTTCTTTCCAACAGAAGCAAGTCGACAAGGTTGCAACAAAGCGCAAAAATTCCTTTTGCACATTTTCCTCTCATGTAGATCGACTTGTTGAACAGCCTCAGCCTCAACAGGTTCGTGACAGACTTCCACAAATTGAGCAGCGCGACGTCTCCAACAAGGCAAGCAGCTCACTAAGATTCAAATTCAACAAACGTCTTTCCCTCTCCCCCCGGCACTCAATGAAATGGATACCATTTATTCCTAAGGAGGGAGGATTGATCCAGGTAGATATTGGTGGCCACCCACCTTTTTCAACTGGCTCAAAACAGTTTTTTGGCAATTTTGGTAATTCACTATTTTTAGCAGTTTTTAACTTCCAGGGCCATTTTGAGGCCCTAAACGATGTTTTTTGGGAAAACAGGTTTTCACAATGAAATTTACTTCGATATTATGCCTAAAATGAATCTCCTCGACGATACCTTTCCAATGAGCTATCATATGCCTAAAACGGAGATCGCATGCAAAAGTTACAACCCCGAGAAGTTGATGTACTAACTTACCCAAACGGGGCCCACATGACTTTTGGTGCTTCATCCAGGTGGATATCGGTGGCCACCCAAATTTTCCAACTGGCTCACCTGTAGTGGTTGGAGAAGTGATTACATCGTCAAGCATTCTTTGCAAGTTCCTTCTTTGGCTTTCCAATTAATATCAACTTGGCCTATTCCCTTCAAGTTCATGTTTTCTACATTTTCTTGTCTATTGTCGTTTCAGTGTTCATAGATAGATATGTTTTATATAATCATCTAGAGTATGAGGAAGATTTCCTTTGATGGTCTTTGCAAGACTTCAGTTGCATTGAGGAGCTTAGAGATCAAGCCCAAGGATTGGAGAAATGAGGACGAACATCGCGATCAGGTACGCCACATTCCTCTTCTCTCTTGCTTGATTGATTAAGTTAGATCTATAGGGAAAGTAGAAACCGCTTGTTCTCTTATGTCTTTGGACCAAAGATAAGGGTCTTGGTCCAAAAGGGAGATTCGCCTATTCACAAGGTAAGATTTCTCACAATAGTACCCTCAACTCTACTACCTCACCATGTTTTGAACTAACTGTGCTACAAAACTACCTGTATGTGGCAAATTGGAAAATTTTCAGTCAAATATCTTATTTTTTGGGCATTTAGCTGGATTACATCTCCGGCAAGGCGAAAAAATCATGAAGATCGGATGCAAATTCATCGAGATCAAGAGAATATTTTCCAAATTACATAAATCTAGCAAGTCAACCAAACCCTGGAAATTAGGAATGTGTTTGGATTTGGTTTTATCTTTTATTTAAGCATGTCATTTTTGGAAAATTGAACTCCCGAGGTTTTGTAAAAGGGTTTTATGCATTCCTATATATTGAAAAGAATGATATGGTAGAGGGGGTTCGAGGGGGGAGGAAGAGATTTTGGTTTTATGTAATCTTTATTGTGCTTAATGCTAAAACTGATTAATACAATAGTATAGAATCTATCTCAGCAAAGATTCATGTGATGATGTCTTTCAAATTATTCTTTTCCTTTTTATGCTTGTGTTTCCTTTCTTAGTTTTCATATAAGTGTGTATCTTCTAAGTGTTTAATTGAGATTAGATGGTTCAGAATTCATCCTTGTTAGATGCTTTGAATGCATACAGATAAACACTCACTCTTTCTCCTAAAGTTACATTAGAATTCATCATGTGTTTGATGCTCTGGCGTAATGGGTTGTTTTTCTCAATTATACTACCATACTACAATGAATTTGTTGATTTGAAAGATAGTATATACCTCACCTTTGTTGTTGATTTATTCACCAACCATTCATTGATCTTTATGACTCCATGCCCATTGGATTTCCTCTTCCTCCAGCCAACAACTTCATAAAATTTTCTCATTTACTAAATACCTAGCCTCTTATTTCATTGAAAATCTATGATAAAGCCCTCTCTGGGTTGGAAAGGCTAGATTCCAACCTATAGGTGGTTTGCGGTTACCTATGTGGTTTCCCTCCCGCAACCAAGGGAAATTACTAATCCATATTATTTTTGGAACGAAATGAAAGCAAAGATATTACAATGAAATACACATAAAAATTGCCAGAAACAGAGAAATACAACAATATATTATTTCTATTAATGAAAGAAATGTAGAGAGACTGTAAAAATACAGAGTGCAAGACTCGCTAGAATGGTGGCATCTTTATTTCTGAGAAGAGATGTGACGGCTACACTTATTCTCAAGAAGATGATTACAATGAGGCTCTGAAGGCCTTTTTATGATAAACATGAATGTCAAAACCCTAGACATCCAAAAACCTAACCCTAGGAGATGAAGCATTGAAATTCATGTGGGCCCCATTGGGGTAAGTTAGTACATTAACTTCCTAGGTTCGTAACTTTTGCATACAATCTTTGTTTTAGGTGTGTGATAGCTAGTTGGAAAGGTATTTTCGAGAAATACGGATTATGCCATCAAAATTTGACTCTATCTACAGTTTGACTGTGGCAAGCCAAGAAAACACTGTTTAGAGCCCCAAAATGGCCTTGGAAGTACAACGAGATGTACTGACATGGAAAATTCAAAATAATCTAGTTGGAATAAGTGGGCAGCCACCAATATCCACCTGGATGTTGTGTAGGGATTCAGGACAGCCCCGTAAGTGCAAAACCCACAATTACAGAGAAATGTCCCCATTACAGAGAAATGTATTGAACTAAAAATTGTCAAGATGGGCCAGTCGTAATTTGGAACAGGTGGATGGCCACCAATATCCACCTGAATCAATTACAGAGTGATAAAATTAGGTATCGTGACCCTACCAGAAAATTCGACCATGATATTGAAAGGCACATAGGAAGGAAGACAAGGTTTTGTTAGACGATTTCAATCAATGGAAAGCATCCCATTTCTTAAAGGGGGTGTCATTGGAACGAGTGAAGTGCCCCCTTGTCTGGACGAATCCGTAGTAACAAGAACAACTTGAGCTACATCCTCACTCTTCAAAGGAGGAGTGGGATCAACCAATGGGGATATTGAATCGACCACTTGATGGACCAGATCGACCAGTGAGGTACACAGATTGATCACTTGATTAACTAAATTAACCGAGGATGGAACCAGATTAACCACCTAATCAATTAGATTAACCAATGATGGAACCGTATTGACCAATTCATCCACCAATGGCAGGTTGAGAGAGATTTTATGGTAATCTGTGAAAAGTTGTGGTTGGGCGTCGACAATATTTTCCAATAGATGTGAAGCTTCATCCATGCGAGGAAAAAGGTAGGTACGATGCATCTCCTTACATAACCAACAAGGAATTTTGAATTTACCTTTCTTACTTCCAACCTGATTATCACTAGTTGATGGGTTGTCATCAACATGACCTGCAACGGTTGATGAGGCGGGTTGAGAACCATGAGACTACACTTCTACAACTTTCAGAATACCAGGGAAATCCTTAAGAAGGTGGTCACCCTTACAAATCCAACAAGGGAATTTGGGCTTGTGATGTTTCTTGGTAGACTTGTCGACATTATCAACCCTCCTAGCATGATGAACAATAGTTGGTTGATCACTTCCAAATGCCGTTCAGTGGTTGGAGAAGTGACTGCATCGTCAAGCATGCTTTGTAAGTGCCTTCTTTGGCTTTCCAATTAATATCAACTTGGCATATTCCCTTCAAATTCATGTTTTCTACATTTTCTTGTATATTATCATTTCAGTCTTCATAGATAGATATGCTTTATATAATCATATAGAGTAGGAGGAAGACTTCTATATGTTACAATGTCTATAAATACATGTTACAATGTCTTTTTTAGGCTAGAGAAGCGTACTTGAGGGAAACTATCTCCATAATTGAAGATTGTCATTTTGGACCTCTATGTAACAATCCTAGAGATCCATTCTCTCCAAATGATGATGTTGTAGAGGGACAGATGCTCATAATACAATCACTAGAGCAAGATTGTGTGATAAGGTTGGATAGGGCAATTGGAAGAATTTACTAAGATCTAATTGCTACTATTAAGTCTTACAGAGTAGAAGTTCAATGGTGGAAGCCAACTAGAACATTAAAGGTAAAGAAAAAATTGTATAACAATTGTTTAAATAAACATTGAGTTGTTGACTCGAAATAAAATATGTTCCTTGATGTTAATAGCATCACATGGGAATGGTCACCAAGGAAAAATGGACATAGAGAAAATAAAAATAAGTGAGAAGGGCCTTGTAACAATTAAGGCATAACAAAAATAAAAGAAGCATAATGTTGAGATTAGGGAGTGATGATGAATGAAACTTGGGAATGGTCACCAAGGAAAGATGGACATAGAGAAAATAAAAATAAGTGAGAAGGGCCTTGTAACAATTAAGGCATAACAAAAATAAAAGGAGCATAATGTTGAGATTGGGGAGTGATGATGAATGAAACTTGGGAATGGTCACCAAGGAAAGATGGACATAGAGAAGATAAAAATAAGTGAGAAGGGCCTTGTAACAATTAAGGCATAACAAAAATAAAAGGAGCATAATGTTGAGATTGGGGAGTGATGATGAATGAAACTTTATTTGAGTGATGATACTTAAATATTTATAATAACTTAAAACTTTGGAATGCAATGATTGTTGTCACTTGTTTTTATGAAAATTATGACATCTTTTCAATCTTGATATGCTTAGCAATAGTGTCATAGTGATATTATGCATGCACATATAAAAATAATATATGAACAATTGTGCATTAGTTTTGGATTTAGATATTATATACACATAATGAAAAAACATTCAAAATATTGAAATCTGAAATAAATATTGTAGCAACTTAACTTCAATATTGAAATTTAAAATAATAATTATGAATTTTAAAATTTACATTTTTGAAATCAAAATTATCACTTTTAAAATAAAAAATCACACTTTCTAAGTTTGAAGTTAATTAAAATAGTAAAAAATCATACTTTTGAAAACCAAAATTGCCACTTTCAAAATCCAATTTTACACTTAAAAAAAAAAAAAGTCATATTAACATTTTCAAAATCAAAATTCATAATTATTTAATCTGGATTTAATTATTTTCAAAATCAAAATTCATAATTATTTAATCTAGATTTCACTTTATTATTTAAAATTTAATGAAATTGAAATATATAACTTTGATCAATGTAAGATGATTCTATACTAACCAAGAATAATGATTTGTTTATACAATTCTTTTTAAATGGAATGTCATATTATTTGTTAATTAATATTTAAAATAACAATAAAACTAAAAATAAATTTAAAAAACAAAACAATGACAGGCCAGTAGAATCCCAAGAAGTTCACTGCGCACATGGAAAAGAGGAACCGGAGGGCTGAAAGCGTGGTTGCCGCGGTTTCACCTCAAACGAAAAACACGTTTTCCAAAAAGTACGACCGTTCATTGGGCGGTGGCAATTCTCATTTAATAAGTTATGCGGTTTCCCAGAGTTTAATCTCAAAGAGATGCAGAGCTGGATTGTTGAAGGGTTTTCTACGATGCTTCCTGGAAACCACGGCGTCTGAAGTTGGAACCTTCATCTTAATAAATTCAATTCAACTCGCCATAGCGAGCATTGACTCCACAAAATTTCAGGAAAATTTATGCTATCTTCTTCTCTCTGATTTCATCTGTGTTTTGTCTGGTTATTTTTCTGTAACAGTAGACTAGATAAGGACGATTAACATTCTCTATTTAATGGCGGATGTCGCATTGATCTTGGCTGAACAGTACCTCAGGAACCGCGACTCTGATGCAACAAGTACAGTTGAAGTTAATGCAATTGAAGGAAAGGGGCCTCCACGCTCTCAATTCACAGAAGGACTTTCAGAAGGCCGCCTTCTTATGCAGATCACATGTTCAATGAGTGATCAACTGCAAGTAGCTTTTCCTCTGAGCACCCTGCTTCTGGAAGGAGGCTTCTCTTCTTAGAATTTAGGCGGAAATCTTCTCCAAATGGATTCAATAGGATTTGAACTGAACCCTAGCTTTTCCTCTGAGCACACTGCTTCTCGAAGGAGGCTTCTCTTCTTAGAATTTAGGCGGAAGTCTTTTCCGAATGGATTCAATAGGATATCTTCTCCGAATGGATTCAATAGGATTTGAACTAAACCCTAACATTGCCCTACTTCTCCTTTTCAGTTTTGTACAGTTCTTCTTCTTCTCTCCCTTTGTACAGTTGTGCGTATTTATAAATTCCCGTGACTAATCACCGGGCCTTTTGATTGCAATCAATGCAGCCAAATCTTTTGTACAGTCATGAAAAATGGCATGCGTTCTCACTTGAGTATTGCTATGGGTAACAGAACATCTTACAGTTTTAATTCTGTGTAATTATAACAACAATATATCTCCTATTAATACATTATTTACTGATTTTTTTTTTTTTTTTTTAAGAAAATTCACCCAAAAATTATATTAATAATTTCTTTTTCTTTTGTAATACAAATCTTTTATACTTTTATTCTGTATAAAATTTAGCAACCAAACAGACAAGAAAATAACTGAAATTACTATACTGGATAACAGAAAGTACTGAAAATTCTGCCAATACTTATCAAATATCACTTTCCTTACTATAACAAAAAGTCTCTTACAAAAAAGCTGTGAGAAAACCAAAAACTTACTGATTCTTCTTAAACAAACATTGACGGACAAACGTTTGGAATTTGCCATTGTTCGTTGCATTACAGATTAAAGCTCTCTGTTTATTGTTTTGGAAAAAAATCTCGTCGACTATGACCCAATATGTGGATGATTTATAGAAGGATAAGCATTAGATACAGATATAGATTAGAGTAATTTAAGCTTTGTTTAATTGTTATAAGTTTTGGTTTTTTTCTGTTTAATTTTTCTTGAAATTCTGTTATCAAAAATTGTTGTTGAATCTGTAAATGATCCGGATTTTATGAGCAGAACGAAATGAATACAGATTATTAATAGGTGCTTAACACGAAAATAACAGAGATACAGTAAAACTGGTTTTCTATTAAATAACAAAATAAGCTGAAACTGTAAAAATGCAGCGGAAACAAGCTTGCTGGAATGGTGGCGGCTTATCTC
>JASDQU010106825.1:80816-91657 GCA_032191745.1 Picea mariana | reverse complement strand
CCTGTGAACATTGCTATCTGAATCAAGTGCTATTTCTGTTCAAGTGTTATTTCTGTTGCTATTTCGTATATCATTTCTGTGTATTGTGAAGATTATGCTGGATATTTTACTGTTATTCTGTTATTTCTAGCATTTCGTTTCTGTTCTGCATATTTTATATATCTGGTATCTTGCATGGAGCATGTGCAAATTTGTCATCGCACAATGCAAAATTTTGGGCATGTGTGTAATGTTGACTTATGGCATGCACATAGTCTTTACAAAACCTTAGGGTGCCAACAATTTAACACCATTCATGTATTTTATGTTCCTTTGGTTTGATACAAGAATATAAATAATAAATCATTGAATATTGAGCATCATCAAGTAGAAATCAACATAGAGGTATTCAATTTTTTCCTCTTTAATAGTAATGGATATGCCATAACCCAAGTAGCTAAAAACAAAAAATGCTTAGATCTAGCCATAGCCATGACCTCAAAATGAAAAATTGAAAAGAGTTCTTCCTTGAGGACCAGGCTCACCAAATATACCCTACATTATCTTGGCATGTATATTTTTGAACATGTTGATTAAGTAGACAAGCTACATGAAAATACATAGAAATAATAGAATAAAAAAATGACGAGTGTTCATGCCCAAGTTAGGCATCTCCTAACCAATGTTTGTTTGCTTTTGTTTCCTTTGGAGCTCTATGTTCCTTAACATATGAAATTGCAATTTAAAGACTATTGTTTCTATCTAGTCCTAGATTAGAAATATGTTAGAGTTAGTTTAAGGTGCATGGGGATTCTGCTAAAGGAGGGGAGTCTACAATGATGAATATTTAACCATGTTTGCTAGAATATTAAGGTGGGCTACAATTCACATCACTAGATACTTTGGGGAATCTAGTTGCTCATAAATATCCAAATTTTTATGGTGCTAAACTCCCATGAATGTATCAACTTCCTTCTGCCTATCCCTTAGGTCAACCACGTGTTTTGTTGTGTTATTGGGATAGTTGTCTCAAGCTTCATTTTTCTTCCAAGTCTTCTTCTCAACTCTATTTGCCACTTCTCCCATATAATAATTTTACATTATGATGATGACACATTGGGCTTCAATAGTATCCCTAATGCACCACTTTAGACCTTCTTTTAATTCACCCAACTCACAAAAAAACAAAACACCAAACTTTGCAGTGAAAATGTGCCATTTGGGCCTCAACAAAACTGTCTTAGACTGAAAATTGTGACAAAAAATGAACAAATTTAATACATATAGGGTTGGAGATAGGGAGGGACTTCCCTTTTTGTTGAATGGGTTTTCAAATACGTAAGAAAAGAATCTAACACTAGATCCAAGGAGATTCATGACCTAGAGAATAATGAGAACCTTAAGCCAGACCCTTGCAATTAACCCACATCTCTTTGTAGACTAGATCTACATGCTCCTCATAATGATTTTCACAAATGAATGGACGGAAGTAATGAAGGCGTACCACCTCATCTCATCAAGTTATTGTTTCACCTTTGAAATTCTTAACAACTATGGGGAATTAAATCTCCAATTAATTCCAAGAAACATTACGGGGGGAGTTGAAAATGACTTGCCCCAAAATTTTACAACAACACAAGCTAAGGGTCAAGCCCAAGTAGGCTTATGCATTTATAGTTGAATTTTAGTGCCTCAATAGGTGATAGAACTCTAGCTTATCAAATCCTTGCACTTCTTGTACAATTTGGAACACTTTATTATATGGATTGGGTCCTTTAGGGATGGAATTATTTATAATTTCTCTAAGAATGACCATGGAGTCTCCTATAACTGATGCCTCCTAGACTCGGTAGGACCTAAGGAGAAAGAAGCCTTTGAATAATGCTAGTTCCAAGCAAACTTTATTATTTGTCGTGACCCAACTTCCCAGACAAATTTTACTTCTTGATCTCCCTTGAAGTTAATGATGACTCCCCGTGCACCTACCACACCTAATGTAGAAGTCTTCAATGTTATAATTAACATAACATACCATTTTTTGCATGTTTATTTCTTTCATAAACTGAAGCTTTGGATCTTATAATATAGACATATGAAATGAAACAAAATTTGTTTGATTCAATGTTATCATAACCATACTAGAACATATTATTGAACCCACCTGTCAAACTTTATAGTGTTTATGGGTGAAACCAACCCATCAAACTGGAAATGAATAGTTCTATACATAACTAATATTTTCAATATGAATGGCCAATTTTTTACAGTTATATACAAGTGCACATGTGCCAAACAAATTCACTTAAAAATTGAAAAAAATATAAAATGAAACCTAAATCTCTAAACATAATTTTAAACACTTACATGTGTTATAGATGAGAATTAACCTTTACATATTCATGTCTTATGGTTTGGATTCGTGTGGATCCACATGAATACATTTTTTAAATAAAAATTTGAATATTTTGTTTATGTTTTGGTCGTCTAGATTTTTATTTTTCAATTATTTATTGATTCTAGTCCAGTTCTAGGTTTTGGGGTCAATTGGTTTGGTAAGCAATCCTATCTTGATAACACTTTTTGGTTTTCCTTGAGTACACATTTAGAGGGATTCTTGTATATGTATGTATAAAATATTTAGATTATAAATAATACAAAGCATTAAACAAACTTTAAAGGATAAATATTTGCATATATCTACAATGTCCTCACTATGACAAATATGACCATGGAACAAGAATATCCCTAACTTGGGTTTCTTTCATACCTTCAACATAAGTATACAAGAAAATTCAAGTGATTAAGTTGTAAATAACCTCCAAACTTGAATGTATATTTTAATTGCATTATTATAAGTTGGAATCTAAAAATTAAAAGATAAAAATGTTATTGTTGTCTCTCTGCATTAGAGTGCATAATATTCAACATGTAAAACTAAATAGAAGAAGAAAAATATTTTGAAACAGAGCATAAGAAATATTGATCTTGTTAATTGTGTCTATCTTGGGTAGTTAAGATGATAAATTATTATCATCCTCACCTAGGTTCAAATCTCTCTTGTGACATGTTTTCTTCTTGCGGGACAATTGGGGTTGGCAAGGTAATTTTAATATCACTCTTTCTTAAGTTCTCTAGGGTGGGATGGGATGTTTCCAAACACTTTAATCTCTAGGGGTTAGCTCAAGTCGTTTTCATTAATATTGTTGGTCATTTGGTTAGTTTCATGCTAGTAGGTGCTCAGTTCAAATCCCCCTAAGTTAGCATAGTAATCTATGTTGACAAGTTTACTAGGGATGCCATACACTAATACGGAGAAGCATCACTTGGGTTTCCCTATGAAATTTTCCTTGGAAAAAAAATAATTTCCGATCCTTTCCTTTTCCCAACATATTTATAAAACTATGGGATACTCTCTAGGTATTAGCGATGTCACCCTCAAAATCCCAAAAAAAGACAAGAAGGTTACCTATCAAACATAAGGCTAGAACACAATTATTTATGTAAGACTATCAATAATTCCCTATGAATAAACAAATTTTTTCTACTACATATATGGTTTATTCTCTAAGGTTAATATCAATACAACTTTCAACAAGAAAATAAAATCCATAATCTGATGAAATGAGCACTTGGGGGGATTGATTAAAACTATTGCAACATTGAGCTAATAAAAAATACATTATCATAGAACAATTAGTTAAGATAAAAAAATGAATGAATGAAATAAATGGGAGGAAATTATATAAATCAAATCATTTCTCCAAGAGAGTTTGTAAGGAAATTATATAACCCAAATCATTTCTCCAAGAGAGTTTGTAGATCCTTCACTAAGTCATTCTTTATTATATCATATCCATTTTCCATTTCTGAGAAACAAACAGAAAGAAAAACATAAGTATGTTAATAAACCTTGCACCTAAAAAACCATATGGGAAAAAATATATATTCAACATTCATACAACTTTGATAAGTCATTAATCCTAGCGAGTGATTGGGTAACCTATTGAATAGTTGAGTGTTAAATTCCATGTCAATGGTGGTCTCTAAGAATGAGAAAACACTTGTTTTCACCACAAATTGCGAGAGTACTATGTTCTAAGTTGTTATTATATGATCCAGATATGATATGTTTGTTATAGCATCAAGTTTAATAGTTTCCTTCAATGTTGGGTGTGATTTGCAAATATATAAGGTGCATTTATTCAACAACAATGAAAAATGATCCCACACAATGGTTGTCAATAACAATATATTGTAAGGGCAGATAGGAGTGGGTGGGAGTCTTTATGATCCTGGGGGGAACTATATGGTTCACTATGCTTATGGACTTGGGCAGGGGTCTAACAATATAACTTAGGCCTATTCCTTATGGTGTGGACTAAATATAGCCAAATCGTGGGGAATTAAAGCTTTGATGGTTTTTAGAGATTCAATGCTCATCATACGAGCTATAAAAATTTAACTCGAAATTAGGGGGGCACCAATTACAAAATTTGGTGACTCAAATCAATCACCTTGTTCTTCACTTCAACCGCATCTCCATTTATCACATGTAGAGGACATTGAAAGGGGAAGCTAATGCATGGGCCAAGATCACTACAACATTGCATTTGGGAATATGGTTAAAATGGGGGAGTATCACACTCTCCCCCTCCCTTAACTTATTAATGATCGGTGACTTGAATTTGGATATGTGCGTGTATGATGGACATTTGGCATGGAAGACCATATGGGCGTGCATGGTCTTAAGAGTGTGGAGGGTTGGCAGACACATGTCAACTTGTCAGCAGACAAGGCAGGTGATATTCCATAGTTGGAGGATTCGGGGGGGAGCACATTTTGGATTTACTATTTTTCGAATTATGTTTGGATCCTCTGCCCTTTGTCCTAATTGAGCAAGGATCTAGAGAGAAAAATTTCCCTTGTGGACATGTGGTGGAGGTATCTTCCTGAGTTTATTGAGACCAAGGAAGGTTTTCTATGGAGGCTCTGATGTGTTGTAATGGTAGTTGAGATTAATGGGTTCTATGCATCTGTATGGCATCTAAAAGTGTCTTTTCTCAGGTGTCTAGAGGGATTTTGCGTAGTTTGGAGGCCTGCACCAGGTATGTGTTTGTCAATTGTTTGGAGGTGAATCTTCCCTCTGTATTTTATATAGAAGTGGGGAAATAAATGGCTCATGAATATTCTTGGGAGATCAAACGAATTCTAAGGAGGCATGAGGAAATTGGGAAAGTGAACAAAAATGCTATTCTAGCCCTTACAATGAAATTTGTCAAGATGGAGCAAGTGAGAAACTCCCATTTTGCAAACGTGTCAAGTCTCCTCCTCATTTTCAGGAGTTGTCTAGACTATGTTGAGGTAGAGTGTGATAGGTTGAGGTCTATGTTTCTATGGAATTAAATAACAATGACATTGTGGAGAATGTGTCTCTGGAATTAAATAACAATGACACTAAAAGCTATGTGCATGGAGGGGAGGTAAAGGTAGAACTGGTTATCAATTCCCCATGGAAATTGAAGATGGAGACCACCAGCAAGTTGCAAAGGATCCAAAAGACCAGAACAATGCCAAAGGTTAACTAATATGAACGTATTTTCATGTTATATGCATTTTGGGACAGCTTATTCAACAAACTACCTGCAAAAAAACTTGGAATGATAAGTGAGTAGTCATCTTTTTGTATGTATTTAGCAATAGAGAATTATGTAGTATTGAAAACCTCCTAGAGGAATTTTGTACAAGTTGTTGCACTGACACAATCTATTTTATATTTATATAATGAAAAAAATATTTAGTTTGAGTTAAAAAAAATAACAATACATTGTGAATTCATTTGGTGCATTAATTCCAACAATGGTACATTGCAAAAATATTTGGTGCATTGAATTCAACAATGCTACACTACAAAATGATTCGGTGCATTGCATTGATTTGAACAACGGTATACATTCTAACAATCTATTACATTGATTTCAACAACAATACAATGTAATATGTTCCACTACATTGATTTTAGCAACGATTTAGTAAAAACTAATTTCATGCATTGATTTCAATAAGGATGCAATGAAAAATGATCTAGTGCATTGATTTTAACAACAATATAGTGAAAAATAATTTGATTTCTTGATTTTACAATGCAAACAATCTAGTAGTACACATCTCCAATGTCATTTTTTGCATGTTTTCTTTCTTTCACCAACTCAACTTTGGATTTTGTATTGTGGAAATAAGAAACAAACATAATTGTAAGGCAATGTGATTTGTTTTTTATATCCTAGAGTACACATTAGATGGATCCCTATAGATGCATGCAAACAATATTTAGAATAGAATTGAACTTGTGACTTTGAAAGTTAAATAAAGTCTTAAAGGCAGTGCACTAACCAACTAAGCCAACACCTCACTCTAAAAGTGAAGTGTCATCTTAGCCTTATATTACCAGGGCCTAGAGCCCCCAAGTGTCGCCCAACAACCAATACAGTGTACACACAAACACACACACCCATAAACAACGACCTAGTCAAGACGACCTCCCCCAAGAATTGAATTTGTGACTTTGAAAGTTAAAGCAAAGCCTTAAAGGTAGTACACTAATCAACTAAGCCAACACCTCACTATAAAATTGAATGGTCGACTTAGCCTTATAGTATCAAGGCCTAGATCCCCCAAGTGCCACACAACAACCAGTACACACACACCCAGAAACAATGACCTAGTCAGGCCAACCTCCCCCAAGAATTGAACTTGTGACTTTGAAATTTAAAGCAAAGATTTAAAGGTGGCACACTAACCAAATAAGCCAACACCTCACTCTAAAAGTGAAGTGTCAACTTAGCTATATAGTACCAAGGCCTAGATCCCCCAAGTGTCGCACAAGAACCAGTACACACTTACCCAAAAATAGCAACCTAGTCAGGTCGACCTCCCCTGAGAATTGAACTTGTGACATTGAAAGTTAAAGAAAATCCTTAAAGATGATGCACTAACCAACTAAGCCAACACCTCACTCTAAAAGTGAAGTGTCGAATTAGCCTTATAGTCAATGTTTTTTCTTTCAAACAACATAAATCATAACTTATCAAACCATTTGGCGATCAAACCATATTTGTAAAAAAAAAATAGCATTTATCTTAGGCGATAACTCATTGGTTTCTTGTTACTACCTTTAAAATTTGGCAACAACGCCATTTTATTTGTGACACATGTGCATCAATGACTATAATAATTAACAAAAAAACCTTTGTAAGCATATTTAGAGAGAAAAAAAAAACTTTCATATCAATTAGAGGGAACTTACAACAAAAAATAATGGAAATGGAAAATATTTTTAAAAAGAGATGGAAAAAATTCTACACACTAATATACAACATGATACACTGCCTCAATGTTGAAAGAAGTGAAAAAAATAATAGAAGTAAATTATTAAAAACATTTTCTCGTCCTTTCTAAATTTACATGTCTTCAATTGAAAAATCATGGTTTTCCCAAGAGTAGTTACTACTAACTAATCATCCATATGTAGCGAATATACCCAAAAAATTGGGATGCATAATCATTGGTTTGGAAAAAATACTAAGAAAACCTATTATATGTTCCTGGAAAATCTTTATATTTAGGAGAATAATGTAAGTGTCCTATTATAGGCGGTGCACTAACCAACTAATCCAACACCTCACTCTAAAAGTGAAGTGTTGGCTTAGCCTTACAGTACCAGGCCCCCAGAGCCCTCAAGTGTCACACAACAACCAGTACACACGCACCCAAAAACAATGACCTAGTCAGGAATACCTCCCCCAAGAATTGAACTTATGACTTTGAAAGTTAAAGAAAATCCTTAAAGGCAGTCAAGTGGTGGGTATGTGTTATATTCTTTGCAATACTAGACCAAGTGTTTGTTACATTGCATTGGGCACAAAGGGGGGTTTGAAGGGGGGGCGCTAGCCCCCCACTTGGGAATTTACAGGGGGGAGATCCCACCTACGCGGGGGTTCAAAAGAAACACCCCCTGGAAAATTGTTTTGCCTCGAGAAATGTGTCAAATTTTTGCCTCATTTTTTGTGTCACCTCATTTTTTGTGTCCATTGTTGGGCAGTTTTTCAACACATGGTTTTTGTCGATGGCTTTCTATTTCCAGTTAAGGAATTAAGGTTGTTGACTAATCCAGGTCATTGGGTTAGGGTTTTGGATGCCACTGGCTCCTATATGTATATTGTATTGTAAACAATATATCACCATGAATGAATATTGAATATGTTGGTTTTCCCGATTTGGGTTTCTTGGGGAAAAATATCTGTGTAATGTGTGTATTTTCCATTGTATCTTTTATGTTCTTTTATTGAAAATATATTTGCAGTAAAATATTATACAAGGTTAAAATCTACATTTAGAATCAGAGCTTTGTTGGCTTCAGGGGGATGCCTTTGTGGTCAAGGGTTTGGCTCGAGACTGTGATAAGCCTTGTTACTGTGGGAGATTTGTGCTATGATTTTTCAAGTGAAAATAAATGGTGAGCAGTTCAAAAATGGAGATCGAGAAGTTTAAAGGGAGAATTTTTTAGCTATGGAAGCTCAGGATGGAATATTTGTTGGTGGATAGAGGTTAGTGGATCGTGGTGAATCCAGGTATTGTACCTACAGGAACTTCAGCAGATGACTGGAAAAAGTTGGATTTAAAGGTGAAGAGCACAATCCGACTGTGTCTCTCAGATTCAGTATTACTAAATGTGTTAGAGGAAGCTACAACCAAATATTTATGGGATAAGTTGGGGAATTTTTATGAATCTAAGTCCCTAGTAAATAAACTATTCCTCAGAAAGAAGATGTATAACCTGAGGATGAGAGATGTAGACTAAGTGGCAGAGCATTTGAATGCCTTCAATACTGTGGTATTTCAGTTAGTATATGTTGAGATTAAAATTTCAGATGAATATAAGTGTATCAGTTTACTATGCTCTTTACCATACTCTTGGGATCGTCTGGTTGTGGCCATAGGTAGTAATACAATTGCCTTGAAGTTTGATGAAGTGGTCCCATCCTTGTTGTCAGAGGAGATGAGATAGAACAACATGGAAGGACAGAGCACAGATGCATTTATTTCAAGAGGACGCTCCTAGGAAAGAAATAGATCTAAGTCCTAAAGTGGGAGATCTAAGTCTAAGGGTAGATCTAAATCTCCCAGAAAGTTTGTAAAGGTATGTTGGAGATGTGGAAAAAAAGGGCACTACAAGAAGTAGTGTAGATCCAAAATTGAGAAAAAGAAGGGATCTAAAGAATCTTCTTCTACAAAATAAAATACCTCCAAGGAAGAAGGAGGGGATGTGTACTTGGCTTCTTCAAGCACAAATGCAGATCATGAGGCATGGTTGGTTGACTTAGGTGCATCCTTTCATATGACTGCCCATAGGGAGTGGTTCTGTGAATATGAAAAGTATGATGGAGGTAATGTTTTCCTAGGTGATGACTCGAAAACCAGAATCATAGGACTAGGAAAAGTCAATTTTAGGCTCATAGATGGAGGCATTACAACACTACCTGGTGTTCTGCACATCCTAGGTTTGGCCAAAAAATTTATTTATGTAAGAAAAATGGATGATGCATGAATAAAAAGAATATTTGAAAAGGAAACCTGCATGATGGTTTGAGGAGCAAAGGTGTTGTTGAAGGGAGTTCGACTTGGAACTCTGTATAAGCTACAAGGAATCACTATTAGTGATGACTGTAATAGTTCCATTGTTCCTGATATTGGATTTGAAGAAGAAAGAACTCCTATAGTATTTGGAGAAAAGGTTATGCTGTGGCATCAAAGACTGGGGCATATCGGAGAGAAGGTTATTAGACTACTACACAGTAAAGGTATGGTTGAAGGTACGTCTAAATGCTCTCTGGATTTTGATTTATGTGAACATTGTGTATATGGGAAGCAAAATTGGGTAAGATTCCCCTTTGGTGCAACAAGGGAAAAATGAATTTTACAGCTAATTCACAGTGATGTGTTTGGACCTATGTTGGTTCCATCATCGGGGAAAATATGTGTATTATGTTTCATTTATAGATGACTTCTCGAGGAATACTTGGATATATTTTCTCGGGAAGAAATTTGAATTCCTTGACAGGTTTAAAGAGTTTAAGGCTCTTGTTGAGAATCAAACAGAGAAAAGAATTAAGATGTTGAGGACAGATAATGGTAGAGAGTTATGTAGGAATGTGTTATCACATTAATTTGTAAGGGGGTTGTTTTCCTAAGAAATGGACCCCTTTGGCGAAAAAGTGGCAAGAAATGGGTTAAAAACGCACTTTTATGAAGTTTTGTGTGAAAAGGCACGTCGCGCTAAGAAGCACGTCGATTTGGGCGACCGATATCTGTGTGCTCAGATCTACGGCACACAGCCCATATCAGACCCCCCCCCCCCGCCATTCTACCTTTAACGAAGGTGGGGGAGGGGTCCGATTTGGTGGTTTCCATGTGCGGCTCCCCCACTATTGTGGTGCCTCCTCATGCACTCAGACCCCACCCCCGCACTTTACCGCTTACCATCCCCCCCGAGTAGAACGCTTACCGCTTCTCATTACCGCGCCTGCCTCCTTCCCCCACCTGTTTGTTGGGTATGTGTTATATTCTTTGCATGTGTCTGTGTGGCACGTCAAATATGACAACTGCGTCTGACGATCCCTCGCACTAGTGCATTGTCTGTGTCATGTGGGCTGGGTGCTTTCCTAGGGGGGGGTAGGTATGCCCCCCCTGGTTACGCGCAGTGTTCGGGGTAGCACCCCAAAAAAAAATTTGGGCGGTTTTTGCTATTTTTAGCGGTTTTGTAAATTAATCCCGGATTAAGGGATTAGGGTTTTGGTATCTACAGA